>MU105737.1:256342-334985 GCA_012274485.2 Sinapis alba | reverse complement strand
GTGAACGAGTTAGTACAGATGGCAAGAGGAAAGTGGACACAATCAAGAAGCTGCATGAACAGGTCCGGGCCAACATTGAAGCCAAGACCGAGGGTTACAAACGACTTGCAGACAAGAAGAGAAAAGAAATGATCTTCCAAGAAGGTGATCTTGTTTGGGTCCATTTGAGGAAGGAACGATTCCCGGAACAAAGGAAGTCCAAACTCATGCCCCGGGTCGATGGTCCATTCCAGATTCTCAAGAAACTCCATGACAATGCTTACCAGCTTGATCTTCAGGGTAAGTATGATATCTCTTCAACTTTAATGTTTCTGATTTATCTCCTTTTTGTGCAGATGATCCGGATTTGTGGTCAAATCCTTTTGAAGAGGGAGGAAATGATAGAACCCAGGACCTGGACCAGGACGTGGAGCAGACTCAGCAAGGTGACCAGGACGATCAGATCAGTCTAACTGGGGTTCAGCCAGTCAGCCGTACCAGATCAACGGACAGAGCCGTGTACCGGATCGACCCCCGTGCACCCGGACGCGACCTAAGGATGGATCCACGACCTGATGACCAAAACAGCCAACCCACATGCGTTCTTCCCCGACCCATTCGTCATTCTAGAGCCAACAGTCAAGCCAGAACCCATGATCATCGAGAAGAATCAGATTCCGGACTTAGCTTGTCCTTCTTGGCCCGTTTGGGACGCACCGCACGACCGGATCAGGCTGATCACGACCTTTCCGACCACTTTGATGATTTCATGATGATCGATGCTTCCAACTACTCCAAAGGAAGGTTACTTAAGCTCTCTGAAGATTTAGGTCGAGCTATCTCTTCATCCGTTCATGGATCATCGATGATCCGACGTTGCGGGCAGCCTTACGAACGTCCTGCTCCTTACCGCGGACGACCTGATCATCACAGCATGAACCTGGACACATCATGAACCTGGACAGTCAATGAATCTTGCCAAGTCTCCCTCAGTTTCCGAACTTTGACTAGTCTTGGTCAAATTTCTATTTTCTATGTCTTGTTTTCATTCTTTTATATTTTCAATGTTGTCTTTTCCCACAACATTCTTTATGTTTTTTTGACTCACAAACCTTATAAATAAGTGAGTATCCCATGAATAAAAATACACATCGATTTTCTTACTTCTCTTTTGAGTTTTCTCTCATTGTTCTTTGCTTAGAACATTCATACTTCTCTTGGTGAGGTCATCTCCAAGTGAATCACTTCGTTGAGTTGGACCGGTGCGTCACATCCGGCAGCCTTCGAATCTCTGGTAGTATCTTTGGGCTATTCCGCAACCCATTGTGTTACCCCTCGATCCATCAGTTCTCAATCCTTTCGGATCTGAGTCCATATCATCCATACCGAAAGAGTGATCCTTATTTTGGTTCTATCAGGAACGGATCTCGGATTGCATCCGAATCCCGAATAATAATCCCAGCCTAGTGATTTTGTAGTGAATTTGTGTTTTTGTTGTATATTGGGCCTAATTTCCCTTGATTTTAATTCATTGAATAACAGTAGGGAAAAATGCTGGAATCAGTTGTGAACAAGTAATGAAATTTTGCTGAGAAGCGGATAATATATGCATTCGCTTCGAAACCATTGGTCTCCTGCCAGTGACCAATGAACAACAAATCGACGTTTGCTTCTTCCCTTCACGCACGCTATAGATAGATGGTAAAGCCTACTCTGCTCACCAAGTATGATGTCTCTGCGTACATACGGATCTTTAATTCCGGGAGTCCCAATTTCTCCATCTCCGAAGACAATCTCTCCTACACTTAATAATTATAGTTCCAGATACTCGCGGCGGCGACTCGTCAATGGCTGCTCTAACCACCCAGTTTCGCGCCAAATAGTCACAGAGGAACTGTCGATTTCAATGTACAATCGGTGGATTCGATATTGCTGCAGAACTGGCGGAATCGACGAAGCTATGTCTCTCCTCGCCGAATTGGATTCTCTCGGCTCCCATCCAGATCCTCTTTCCTACGTTACTTTGATCGAAACTCTCTCTGCTCTCGGAAGGACTCTCGAAGCTGATGCTCTTTTCCAAGAAGTCATTCGATTCGGTCTCCATGGAAGCTACCCCCTGAGGTTTTACAACGCCCTGCTCGGCGGGTACTTGAGAAAAGGTAAGCTAGAGCTAGCTCTTAGGGTTTTGGATCATATGCAGGTGGAAAACGTTGACAAGAATCAAGAAACCTGTGAGATTCTCTTGAACTATTACGTTAGTGCTGGGAGATTGGAGGAATCGTGGCGTGTGGTTAATGAGATGAAGAAGAGAAAGTTTCCTTTGACTTCTTTTGTCTATGGAAAGATCATACGTATTTACAGAGACAATGGTATGTGGAAGAAAGCGTTAGGAATTGTAGAAGAGATTAGTGAGATTGGTTTGGTGATGGATGTGGAGATATACAACAGCATCATCGATACGTTTGGTAAGTACGGAGAGTTAGATGACGCGTTACAGGTCTTGAGGAAAATGCAGAGGTCTAATGATTTGAAGCCGAATATTAGTACATGGAACTCGCTTATACGGTGGCATTGTCACCACGGTGCTGTTGATAAGGCGCTTGAGCTGTTCACGATGATGCAGGATCAGGGGCTTTACCCTGACCCTAGAATGTTTGTGAAACTTATAACGCTGTTGGGAGAGAAAGGGAGCTGGACCATGATAAGTAAGAGTTTTGAGTCCATAAAATGTAAAGAAGATAGAAGAGATACGAGCGCTATCTATGCAGCTTTAGTTGAGATTATTGGACAGTTTGGTAGTTTCCAAGATGTCGAGGAACTTGTGGGTAAACTCAAGTCGGAAGGTGTCGCTCCTTCAGCTAATATGTTTTGTACTTTGGCTAATGCATATGCTCAACAGGTTGGTTTTCCTTATTTTTCTTCCGGTTTGATGACCTGAAACTCAAGTCATGATCGAATACATACGCAGGGACTATGCAAACAGACAGTAAAAGTGCTTAAGATGATGGAGAAGGAGGGGACTGAACCAAATTTGATTATGCTGAATGTTTTGATCAATGCGTTTGGAAACGCTGGGAAGCACATGGAAGCTCTATCTATTTATCACCACATTAAAGAAAGTGTATGTATTATCCATCTAGTAGTACCTCTCTCGTTATATAATATGCTCAACTGGTAGAGTTTGTCTTGTGAAGGGATTCACCCCCGATGTGGTTACCTATAGTACACTTATGAAAGCATTCACTCGAGCAAAGAAGTATGAAAAGGTATGTAGTTCCTGCCTTTCTAGTGCTTTTGAATATCACCACAACGAGTAGATTGTCAAAATTGGTGGTTAAAATCGCAGGTTCCAGATATATTCAGGGAAATGGAAGCCTCTGGGTGTAGTGCAGATAGGAAAGCAAGACAACTATTGCAAAATGCTCTTATGGTTCTCGACAAAAGACATTAACTATTTGGTGCCTCAACCTTTAATCCGTTTTGGAAAAAAAAAGGTCTCCTTCAACCCTCACCGTGGAAAAAGGTACTCTTTATGGAGGGCATTGTTTTCTGATTCGTTAACTCATCTCTTTGTTCCATGTTTAAGTTTCAATGGTGATGGACTAGTAGATGACCACTGAACCAATGTATTTCCAAAGTATGAATTGGCTGGCTGTGTGCATCTTCCATCTTTTGAGGCTTGGATGTAAATTCAGTCAGAATCTGTAATCGCTATTGGCAACTATATGGTTAAAACAGCTACATGGATACCTTCGCATTTGGGAATATTAAAGTATCATCCGGTTTGCTCTGGTGATTGTTAGGAACCGGTTAAGTTAAACAGTTGTATTCAGATGTATATAACATTGTACAGATTCTATGTAATTCATTTTTTTCTTTCCTAAAGCACTTGCACAGCTTTCTAATCTCAAATGAGTTCTACCTGATCTGACTTTATTGTTTCGTTTTCTGATTTCTCTTCCAGCAATCCCATCGAGCTGATTTAGTCATGCTAGAAAACTTAGTTTGCTCTAAGATGCCTTGCCACTTTTCTTGTACACGCAAACTCTCCAAATTTATGTTCAACTTTCCCCTCTGTGATCTTACAACGCACATGTTTTTTGCCAATGTAGATTCTCACAGACGAATCAACGATTCAACATACTCTGGTAAAATTGGTGACCATATTTTCTTCTTCGGTGCTGCGTTTTCCTTCTTCATCAATAACAAATCAACGAATAGATCTTTTCACAGACTCAAGATCTTATTATTGCATTTCTTCTCATCTTCTACACACTCTCCCAAAAACAATGTTAATCCTTGGCATAGAAAGATCTGGGACAAAATTTAGCGCAAACAAAGTTTAGTACTAATGCAAACAAACACACTAACGGCAATGAATAGAGATCCATGCTAGTGCATGCTGGTGTTCCACAGACCTATTTGGAGTGATCCAGTGCTCGATTTTGGTGATCACTTAGGCCGAAGAATAAGAAAGTATGGGAACGTTTCTGAATGTCCAAGGAGTCATGTGTGGCATGACCGACATTATTGGAGCAGTTGAATTTTAGCATGAATTTCGGATGGCCATATGGTTATAAGACCATGGCCATGAAAATTGGCTCAACTGGCGGTTATACGACATATAGTGAATCTCAGATTGGTGGTTCGATTTAGGACAAGATTTGTTGACTGGATAGTGATGATTGAATTCAGATAAGTATTTTCAAATCATACATCGCAATTGAGTTTGTCAATTTAGGACAAGATGGTTGGATTGACAAGCGGTTACTTAGCCAAAATGTGTATTGATGATCAAAGTTAATGGGCGAGAACGGTTTTTTGGCAATTACTGATTCGGTGATCACTTAGGCCAAATAATAAAAAAGTATGAGAATGTTTCTGAATGTCCAAGGGGTCATGAGTGGCATGACCGGCATTATTACAGAAGTTGAGCTCTTGCATGAACTTCAGATGGTCATACGGTTATAAGACCATGACCATGAAAATTGGCTCAACTAACGGTTATACGACATGCCGTAAATCTCAGATTGGTGGTTCAATTATTAAGACAAGACTTGTTGACTGGATAAAGATGATTGCATTCAGATAAGTATTTTTGAATCATACATCGATTGAGCTTGTCAATCTAGGACAAGCTGGTTGGATTCAGACAAGACGGTTACTTAGTGAAAACATGTATAGCTGTTCAAAATTAATGGGCGGGAACGGTTACTTGGCAATTACTGAATTCCTGAATTGGTGCATAGAATTTATTGGATTTATAAAGATGCAGCCAATGGCTAAATAAAGGAATCTTTAGTTATGGGCTTATGTGGGCGTGCATGGGTTTGGAGCAATTACTAGATCGCTTACATGATGTGGATTGTTACTGAATTCTTGTTCTGTTTTGGGCGGTTATGGGATGTTGGTCGAGGAATGAACAATTACTGGTTTGTGGGAGTTAAGTAAAAAGATGCGTTACAGTTACTAAACAGATAACCTGTTGTAGTGCAGTTAATAGCTTGCTTTGGCATGTGAGGGATTCTTTATGAACCATTGTTATCTTTCTTTTAATTTACTTATGCAGGCTTTATCATTGATTTTGTGTTATTTGGTTATGTCTGAGTAGCTTCATATCTAGGTTTTAGGATTTCAATGGAATTATATATATTGAATATTTAGGGTTGGTAGATTTGGAAATTTTCATTAGATTTCTATACATGGATTGTTCTTTGTGTTTGTAATGATTTGTCCATTTAGTTCATTGATCTTACGTTGATTAGAGGTAGTGAAATTTTTTTTAATTTCTTGAAACAAATCCACAAAGTCCATAGACGCATCTTCCCAAACTTTCTCTGGAATCGGTAAAAGCTGAAGGAGGTCCTCGGGAGACAGTGTTGAGTACTTCTACCGCTGGCAAACCTGACATGCTGCCACGTACCTTCTGATATCCGTCATCATACCGGCCCAATAAAACATGTCGCTGATCCTCTTCGGCGTTCTGATAACCCCTCCGCGACCTCCTACTTTCCCATCATGAAACTCTTTCATGATCAATCCAACCAGCGTAGACTCTTTTGGAATTACCAATTTCCCTTTCCTGAGCAACCTTCCTTGGACCAACGAATATTGAGAGTGTTTCGTTGGATCTTGTCGCAACTCAGAGATAATCTTCTGCAGCCTCTGATCCTTATTAACCTCTCCGCTTATCTCCTCCAGTTGTATCACAGTAGGTATTGAAACATCAAAAAGAGCAGGGATTACTTGTTTGCGGGACAGAGCATATGCGGATTTGTTGTCGAGGCCTGAACGGTATTGTATCTCAAAGTTGAACTCCAATAACTTAGTCAACTACCTCTAGTAGTTCATATTGATCTCACGCTGCTCCAACAAGAATTTGAGACTTTTTTGGTCTGTCCTTACTAAGAACTTACGACCCATGAGATAATGTCTCTACTTTTGGATTGAGAACATTATTGCCATGAGCTCGCGCTCATAGACTGACTTCAGCTTCTGCCTCTCAGTAAGCGCCTGACTAAAGTATGCAATATGTCTTTGTAGCTGCATTAAAACTGATTATAACCCCATTGCTGAAGCGTCGGATTCCACCACAAACTCTTCTTCGAAGTTAGGCAGAGCAAGAACAGGGACTATGGTCATCGCTAACTTCAATTGATTGAATGTTGTTGCTGCTTCCTCCATCCAACGATACTGATCCTTCTTCAATAGAGCCATAATGGGTCTTGCTATGAGACTATATCCTTGGAATTTTTTTCTGTAGTAGCCCGTTAAGCCCATAAACCCGTGCAACTCATTTACGTTCTTCGGTTCCGCCCATTCAACCATCGCTTTAATCTTTCATGTATCCACTGCCACACCATCTTCCAATATCACATGCCCCAAGTACTCAATGTTTTTACTTCCGAACTGACATTTCTTCTCATTAGCATATAAAATGTGTCTTCCCAACAGATCCAAAAAAATATCAAGATGCTGACCATATTCCTCTAGATCGCTATTGTATACTAGTATGTCGTCGAAGAAGACTAGTACAAATTGATGTAGGAAAGGGTGGAATACCTCGTTCATCAGTGATTGAAAGGTATCGAGGGCGTTGGAGAGTCCTAATGGCATCACGAGGAACTCGTAGTGGCCATCATGAGTCCTAAAGGCAGTCTTTGGAATGTCCTCTACTTTTACATGTATCTGATGGTACCCAGACCTTAGGTCTAACTTTGAGAACACCTTGGCTCCATGTAGTTCATCTAGGAGCTGGTCTATCATCGAAATCAGGTACTTATCCGCGATAGTCACCTTGTTGAGGGCTCGATAGTCCACGCAAAACCTCCAATTGCCATCTTTCTTTCTTACTAACAACACGGGACTAGAGAACGGGCTTGAAATGTCTCGAATGATCTCCGCCGCTAGCATCGATGCAATCTGCCTTTCAATCTCTGTTTTCTGAGCTTGGGGATATCTAAATGGCCTGACGCTAACTATACTAGACCCCGGAGCAAGAGTGATAGCGTATTCTTTACCTCGGGAGGGAGGCATGCATTTTGATTTAGAGAAAACGTGAAAGTGACGTAGGAGCAGTTCCTGTAGATGGCTCAAGACCTCAACATGTATTGACCTTTCTTCAGCTAGCAGTCCTCTAAACTCCACAATCATCCTTTCCCCTTCTCTCTTGAGTGTCTTCGACACGGTTTTGAATGATATCAAAGAGGTGTGGAGATCATGGTCTCCAAGGAGCATGATTGTCTCCCCATTCAACTGAACTTTCATCCTCTGTTGTTTCCAATTAACCTTGTCTCTCCCAATGTTTCTAACCATTGTACCTCGAGAATCACATCCTCTACGTACAACTCAAGTGGCAGGAAACTAGTTGTGACAGTACAATCATGCATCTTCAACTGCACATCCAGAGCAAGAGTGATAGCGTGCTCTTTACCTCGGGAGGGAGGCATGCCTTTTGATTCAGAGAAAACGTGAAAATCACACATGAGCAGTTTTTGTAGATGGATCGGGACCTCAACATGTATTGACCTTTCTTCAGCTAGCAGTCCTCCAAACTCCACAATCATCCCTTCCCGTTCTCTCTCGAGAGTCTTCCACATGGTTTTTAATGAAATCGCAGAGATGTGGAGATCGGGGTCTCCAAGGAGCGTGATTGTCTCCCCATTCAACTGAACCTTCATCCTCTGCAGTTTCCAATTAACCCTCGTCTCTCCCAATGTGTCTAACCATTGTAACCCGAGAATCACATCCACTACGCCCAACTCAAGTGGCATGAAACTATTTGTGACAGTACAATCATGCATCTTCAACTGCACATCCAGTATCCTTCCTTTTCCTGCCACTGTGACTCTTCTCATAACTAGCACTCTATATCTCAATGTATCCTCCGTCTTTAGTCCAAGTCTCAACGCCAATTTCTCTGAGATGAAATTATGGGAGGCCCCACTGTTTATAAGAACGACGACATCCTCTCCCAAAATTTATCTTCTAAGCTTCATCGTCCTTGGGGAAGAAATTTCCACCACCGAGTTGACAGAAAACTCCGTGACTTCAATCGCAAGCGCCGTCTCTTCTTCTAACTCTATACCATCTTTGTATAATATAATCACCGACAGCTCTGGTTTTGGACAAACGTGATTTGTGTGATACCTTTCGTTGCACTAGTAGCACAATCTCTTGGCTCTCCTTTCCGCGATCTCAGCAGGAGTAAGACGACAAAAGGGGGGGGGGGTTTGACTCGGTTGTGAGTCGTCGTCGTTTTACTAGATGACACATATGTGTGGGCTTTCTGATTTTTTGGCGCGTTATTGAGCCTATTTTTGTTTAATGGAGGCCCACTTCCTGCTCTTGGCCCCATACCTCCCGAAAGCCTAACCCGATTGATTTATGTTCTGTACGACGGACCTCTGTTTCCCGTCGCCACCGTTTCCTCCTACAATGACTACTCCTCCACTTTCTTCACCGTACTCATCATCTTTTCCAGATTTCGGGGCTCAAACATCCTGATGCGTGCATGAATCTTCGGTTTTAACCCCATCATGAACACCATCTCCAACATCACCTCCGGAATCTCTGGAACGTTGGTGGCCAGCGATATAAAGTCTTGACAATACTCCTTCATGGTTCCAGTCTGTTTTAACGACAGCAGACGTTCCCTCGCTGTCGTATTAGGAACCGCCGAGAACTGACCCAACACCCTACTCTTCATCTGCTCCTAGTTACAAAATGGGTTTCTACCCCGCTTCAATCGATACCACTGGAGAGCTTCTCCATCGAAATACATACGAACTGCACGTAACTTATGCTCCTCCAAAAAATCCCCCAACTCGAAGTACTGCTCCACACTCAAGACCCAACTATCGGCGTTTGTTCCGTCGAAAAGTGGAATCTCCAAACGTCGAGTAAGAGTCTGTTCGGATCAGCGTCATACCTGTGGTGTGGGTTGGTGATCGACATGATCCTCCCTTGATCGGTATCCCCCTCGCTCCACTGACCACTGCTCGGTGTCATTTCCCCCGTCGGACCTTGATTCTCATTGGATGGACCTGGTCCTGAGGAGATCGCAACACTTTATGGCGACTCCTCAGTCACGGGCCCCTTTCCCTTCTCTTCCGCCAGTAGCTTTCTCTTGCGCTCGTCTTCCTCATCGAACCTCTTCCTTAAATGATCGAGTACACTCATGTTGTTGTTCTGGTGTTGTATATGTTGCTGCGTCGTGAGGATTGCTTGTTCGATGAGAGTCATCCGTGTCATCTCGTGTTCTATTGCAGTGAGACGTGCCACAGTCTGATTATGTTCTCTTCGGTGGCATCCTTGTTCCTCAGGATTTTAAGATGCTATGATACCAAATTATTATGTGAGTAATTTGAAAAGTGAAAAACATTGATTTTGAATAATACTCGAGTTCTTATTGATCGATCAGTGATGTTTACAGGTAGAGACAAAAAGGAGTGTCTCTCTCTCCCTGGACAAATGATCAACCAATTGATACATCTCTCTTTTACAACCTACTACTTATTTATAGCTATAGCTGCTCATTGTTACTTCGCACGAACTGCGTGAGCTCCAAGTCGAACATGGCATGTGCACCTCACACGTCACACACACTCCCTTCCTCCCTGAGCCAACATCCCATGTGTGATTGTCTCCTATTCAGCAATAACTCTTTTATTCTCCTAAAGCATGCCTTTCAAAAAAACAACCTTCTCTGGACCAAAGACCGATGAAAGACTTCCTACTCAATCCGGGCCTTCTTCCTGGAGTACTGATAGAGAATGGGAAGCCTTAATGCTTCAAATGTATCAGATTCTTAAACAACTTCATGTTCGAAAAATGCACACTATTTAACATTGATTGATTGGTATAATGCATCCTATGGACGGTGGGTACAAGCATTAATCAGATATATTAATCCTCGATAAGAGAAGGTTCATTTAAGGGTGAGTAATCACTTACCTTGCAAGTAAGACCATTGTTTGATGTATTGAGCATTAGGTGTCTTTTTGTTATACACCCTTTGTTTCTTAAAGAGTGTCATTTTGATACTTTTCACACATATTAAAAAAATGATTAGAATGCATTTATGTGGTAGTTATTCAACCAATATTATTTTAGATAAATAAAAATATTTATAAAACAAATGCATTTTTACAATAAATATCAAGCTAAGAACATTAATAAATTGCATTGAAAATTGAAAACAACACTCTTTATGAAACGAAAATAAAACCTCAAAACGACATTTTTTTGCGAAACAGAGGGAATATATTATATAGCTAAGTGATCTTGTCGGAGTGCTATGTCTGAGTCTTTATACTTGTGGATATAGCATCTCAACTGAAAAAAGATTTGTCAGTTCCATGTTTCTTAACCCTTTTTCTCTTTTTAGATGAAACCGAACAGATAAATATGTATGATAAATGCTCTTGAGATAATTTCTTCGGCATTTCTTTTACAACTTTGATATACGATTACATTTTTTTGAGAATTAGTTTATTCCACTTATTCAATTATTAAATATTTGATTATTGAAAACATTATTTAAATATTAATAAAATGGTGTTTCCGAATTTAGAGTTATGTGAGATAAAGATGCTTAGACGGTGATACACAATAGTCGTTGGCTCTCTAATTCGCCATGCACAAGGAAGACGCTACAAATAGATGAAGCTTGCCAAGAGAAAGAGTACATAAACAATAGATAAATGTATGGATTGACTCTGTATTTGCTAGGTTCTACAGCGTGATTGACGCGGCAGGCACGTGCTTTCTTGTTCATCATACATTAGCTGCTTTGAGGGAAAGAAAATCAGAAATCTTGCTGGTGTAGTAATCTGGTTGTATCTTGTTCTCAGGGCTTTCCAACATTGAGATTGAAGTAACACCTTCAAGTCAACAAAAACAATAATCTTAGATGGTTGAAACCGAGACTGTGCAGAGGAAGCGTTTATGGATTAGTCATACCCGAGAGGACGAGCAGAGTTTTACAACCACCATTCTGCCCAAACAAAATGTCAGTGTCCAATCTATCACCCACCATACATATCTGTGACTTTTCGATTCCAAATCTGCACAAATGCACAATGTTAGTGACACATTTTCTCATTACTTGTCAATCTCTTTTGTACACTCAGATCAGACCTTAACGAATTTACGGATGGACATACAACACAATTTTATCTTTGGTATGTTGTCTATGTGCTTTATGCACTTGTGACTTGTAGCGTATTGTTATGGAGAAGACTATGATTCCGGGAACAGAAATCTCAATGGCTTTTAGCATCACTTGCACTTGGTTTTAGAAAATACAGATAGGAGAATTTAGTCTTACTTGTCTGCCAAATAGTCCATCATAAAAGTTGAGGGCTTTCCAACTACAAGAGGTTCACTTTGACAGGATCCAACAAGAGCACCAACCATAGAGCCACCACCTGAGACCCAGTAATTGCAAAGTGGGTCGTTCACAGGATGATAGAAAGTGGTAATCATAGATAGTGAGTGGTCCATAACCAAATTCACTAAAACACTACATATTTATAATCCTAACTATTAAACTAGAGAAAGAAAAAAAACAGTACAAAAAAAGAAGCCAACCTGCCCATTCTTGAGCATCGGTAAGGTGAGTGACAGCATCTCGGTTTGTAGCAATGAACAGACAGCCAGGGTTTTCGCGGATACAGAGTGTTCCATACCTTTAATTGAAAAGAAGCTGTTAGATCGAATAAAATTTAACAACGATCTATAACACATAGCTCGCCCTTAAGTATTTTAGTCTACATGTAAAGGAAAACACATAATTGAAGGTCTTTACTGAATTTTGTAGTAGTTGAAATAGCGATCAAATCCAACCACCACAGCTCCCACCTGGAAAGCATTTTTTTCAGTGAAAGTATACTCAGTTTCAGTCTCAAGAAGAACAACTTCATGCTTTCTCTTTCAACGATTAAGGAAAGATTGTCACATACATCATTATCATGCTCCATTAAAAATCCTGGCTTCAATTCTATCTGTCTTTTACCATCATCCTGTATTTACAGAATAAGCTGTTCAGAATAACGACAAAGTCGAAGAGAATTTGAGGAAACGTATTTTGGATTGACATATAAAATACAAAGCGGAACTATACAATGCTGAGTCCATGTGGAAGAAGAAAACGAGAACGTTAGAAAAGAAGGTAACGATACATACCGGACCTCCAAGGTATTGGAAACCAGCAAGGTCGAGCTCTTTCAAAATACCCTCTTCACCAATCACGTAGACCTGAATAAAAGATGCATCAGAACTTGGAAAGGGTTTTCATTGGCACATTAGACTGAGATATGTTTCACTAGACGATGCTTATTGACTAGGCTGAATAGTTTTGACTGAAAGATGATATCGGGCTTACCTTCTTATCTTTGGGGAAATTAATAGACTGCAAGTATGCAGCTGCAGCAAAAGAAGAAGCAAATATCTCTTCCTGCAAAGAATTACACCTTAAATCAAAAAAAAAAGAAGAAAAAGATTATAGACTTAGAAGCCCCAACACTGAGCTAGATTGTGAACAAACCTCGTTAACATTCAGGCCGAGCGTCTCAAACTTTTTGCCATATTGTTTCCTAGACTTTGTTGAGTTGTTCGTGACAAAAACCAATCTCTTTCCCTGGAAAGTTGTAGAATACCAAAAAAAGAATTTGACTCAAAAGTGCAAAAGCTAAGACGTCATCAGTCAATGGAATTTTTTTTTAAAAAAGACATTTCGAACTAATAATCTTCTTTTTTTGTTTGTCAAGAGACCAACCTTGGCACGTAGCATATCAAGAGTTTCAGGAACTCCCTCAATCAATTTATCTCCTTTCCAAATTACTCCTACAAAACAACAAAAGATAAATAACAAATAGGGGTTCACCGCATTTCATACTTTCATTTTAGTTATCGTTTTAGATTTATGCACACATATTAAAAAAACATGATTTTGTAGATTTTCAAAATAAAAACACAAACACCTAAATACCTAACTATATTTCAATCAATAGAAAATAAAATAAAAATCTTATTAATAAATTTTGCATTGAAACTTTAAAACAAAATTTTTTCCTTTTTGACAATTAAATCGAAATGGAAGGAGTATATTATTATCGATTTTTACGTTATCAAGATCCGGCTCTGATTCCAAACTTTCTAGCGTACTATTATTGTTAGCTCGTCAATAATACACCTTAACGCAATGATCAACTTGTTTCCAACGAGAGAGGCGTAATAACAAAGATATAAGCGAGAAACTTCTGTGATTTGATGACCAAATTAACATTCTGTGATCGGTCAGGTGAAACTAACCATCACAATCGAAGATAAAAGTTTCAACGGAATCGATGAGCTGATCAGCGTTCTCGAGCTGCTGTGCCGCCATAGCTCTCGGGGTCAAATTACGAGTCGCCATTCGGAGAGGCTTACGGTCAATTCTACGAATAAAGCCGCCGGAGAAGGAGGAAGAACGAAATCCTGAGAAAGCCTTATTGACGGAGAAGAAAGGTTTTGTGTTGGGTAAGAGAGAAACTGATGACGAAGAAGAAGAAACAGCAGACGCAACAACTGTTTTGTTCAGCATTTTTCTTCTCTCTTCTTCCTTTTCTGTTTCCGCTTCTTTTGGAATTTTTTTTTTTTTTTAAATAATCATTATAATTGGTGTTTCTGCTGACGTGGCAATTTGGGTGGATGTTGGAGAAGATATCATCATCCCCAAACAACATTTCTTAGCCTTATACATTGGATCAGCGATTATCCCACACACATATTATAATGTGACGCACCCGTTCATTACAAGCACCGAGCCATTAACTCGGTTCAAATTTCCAAACCGGTAAAACTCGGTTTACAAAATTTGTGTCACAATCTTAATTAATTGCGCTTATTCCTTGTCTAATCCACATTTTAATTTAAAAATCTTGTTTTTTTTTTTTTTTGTTTTCCTTCCTCATCTTTTGATTTGCAAGTGAATTAAAAATCTATATATATTAGTGAATAAAAATACTATTATTTAAATTTAAAAGTCTATATATAATAGTGATTATTTTTTCTTAAAATATCAAAACTTGACTTTTATTTATGTTTTATTTATGTATAGTTTTGATTTTTAAGAAAAAAAATAATCACTATTATATATAGATTTTATGAATTTAAATATTTAAAATTAGATAACTATTTGAGAAATATCATTTTAAAATTAGATTGAATAATTTATAAGATATCATTTTTAGTTTTATTACATGTGTAAAAGTGTAAAAAACTTAAAATATATAAATTATTGATACAATTATAATTTGTAATAATAAAGTTTGTAAGCAAAAATAATTCTTCCTTAGAATATGTAGATCGGAATAGAAAAAGTAATCAAAAAAGTGATGTAGCTCAGTGGTAACTACATCTATATTATTTCCGTGTGCAGATCAAATTCTCTTATAAATTAGTTTTATTTAATATATTTAAATTTCAATAAAACTAAAAATAAATGACTAAAAAACTTTAAACTATAAATTTATTTACTATTTTTATTATTATTATCCTATCTAAATTTCTAACCAATTTTAATCCAAAATCTAACATATTTTTATTTTTTTATTCTAAATCAAATTTTATCTTCATTGTGAAAAATACACGACAAAGAAAAATCCAGAATATTACTAATACAACTCGAACTAATACAACTGTTACAATTCAAATTAGTACAATTAGTACAATTTGAACAAGTACAACTAATATACCTAAAACGAGTATAACTAGATTAAGTATAACCAGTATAACTAGGACAACTATAACATGTATAACTAATACAAGTTTGTAATTAATATGATGATATTTTGGTTTTGGTTTTCAGTGTATTAATAATGCTAGAAAAGATGATGATGTAAAACTAAGAGCATCCACAATGGTGTACCCATTGTGGAGTCCTTAACTATTTGCTTTTTTTTTTTTAGACTAAAAAAAAAAAATTAACCAATCGCGTGCCGCCACGTGTCGTAAATAGTGTAAGGATCGATCATTATTTAGAGATTTTAAGGATCGAATCCTTAGGTTTTTGTGGAGTCCACCGATTATTTAATTATTTTTTCCCTAAGGATTTCGCTTAGGAACTCCTCATTGGAGATGTCCTAATGAGATAAGTTAATCTAATCTTCTCTCACATGCTGTGTCAAAATAATATATTTTATATTATTTGATTTGAATAACAATTTATTTACAAATTGTACTAGTTATACTAATTATATTATTTTTCGAAAAAATCATTTCATCTTTTTGCTTCTAAATCCAAGGAAAATAGCTGTAAAGGTGAAATTTGTAGTAAAAATACATTTAAGAAAGTATGCTACAAAATATAACGTAAAAATTATCATGAGTTTTAAAAAGATGCATAAACATTAATGTTTGATATTTAGATTACGACAATAATAATCAAACTGATACAACTGGTTTATATACCATACTAGTTGTCTCGCACCAATTCATTACAAGCACCAAGCCATTAACTCGGTTCCAGTTTCCAAACCGTTAAAACTCGGTTTACAAAATTTTGTCACAATCTTAATTAATTACGCTTATTCCTTGCCTAATTCACATTTTAATTTGAAAATCCTTTTTTTTTCGTTCCTCATCTTTGATTCGCAAGTTCAGAAGAGAATGGAGAATTGGTTGTTTTAAGAAATACTTATAGTGAAACCCAAAGCCGTGGTTGTAGTATATTTGCCTCAAATCTCTCTACAAATTTTAGGGTCCTGTATTTCTAAATATAATTGTTTCAGTCTTGTTTTAGTTAAACCTTATGTTTCTCTACTAAAATACTAATCCCTTCCAATTTTTGTTTGTCGTCCTTTACAGTTTAATCTGTTTTCTAAAAGTTTTTTTTTATAACTTGAAAATTAATGTTGACAGTGACATTTGAACCCACGACCTTTCGGACCTGTTTTCTAAAAGTTTATCTTATGTTGCTTCTAAAAGTTTGAATTTTATACATAGCTGTTGCACAAAAAAAAAGAATTTTATACATAGCTGTTTTACTGATTTCATGTTTAATAATGATGATAAACATATATGAACTGGTGCTTGCTTCTGATTCTGATAATAAAAATATATACGAACTTGGAAAAAATATTTATGTTCATTTCAATATTTTGACGTTTAAGATTTCTATCACTGTAATTCTCAATATTCTGTGATTTTATTGGGAAATTCATTTTAAAAACTTGCCTTAAGCCCCCTCCTCAAGTTCTTCGCACGGCACTGATTGACACCATACATAATATATATATATATATATATATATATAGTTCTTGCCATCTCACAAACATAAATATATATAAATCAACCAAAACATGTACCAAAAATAGAAAGAAAAAGAGGAATTTCATCAAATGGAAATTAAAGCTTGAGTTGAAATGGGTAAGAAGGCCAATCCTTGAGATCTTCTTCTTGCCTCTGAAACTTACCATCATCATCTACAACGCTTTCATCCAAATAATCACTGTACTTCAACAAGAACGCTAACACAAGAACAACCCACTCTAAGCAGAACATCACTACGCACAACCCACCTGCCAGTTTAAGTATCACTGCTCCGTCTTCTTCCAGAACATAAGATTTCAGAACCCTAAGGAAATCCCCTGTTCTCGTGAATATCAGAACAGAGACTGCCCCTTGGAATATGGCAGCGAGGACTGTGGCCACCATGTGTGCACCGTACAATCTGTCGCTTGTGGTTGCGGCGGTTGAAGAGGCGAAAACGGAGCAGCCGGTGACAGCAGTGGCGATGGTGAGAGTGTGGAGGAAGATGAGAGAAAGGCCGGAGAGAGAAGGGAAAAGACGGAGGGAAATTGTGAGGAATATGCAACTTGAAGCAGAGCCTAAGAGGATATAGTTGCAGAGTAGGAAGATGTTGTGTGTGTTTCCTTTTGATCTTGAGATTCCCATTTCTCTGTGTTTCTATGTAAGAGGTTTTTGCTTGTTTGTATCATCAGTTCACTAGGTTTTAGGATTTATATATAGAAATTGACATTGCGTACGGAATAAACTTGAGAAGCGATAAACGGTCAAATTTGTTTTGTTTTTATTTGAAAATATGACCGTTATATGGCTTAAAGGAAGAATGACAAATGTGTCGACTAATATGTAACGGCTCTATTACCGTAAAAATTGTTTTTTTTTTCAATGGGAATTGTACTGATTGTTATTCGCTTGTACGTTTTGAATTTTAAGAGTCAACTAATGCCGTTGCCTGCTCAGGATAATCAATTGCTTAATGATATTTTTCAAAAGTGACTCAAAACTTGAAGTCAATTGCAAAATTAACCTATGATTTTTTTGAAATTTTCACTTTCTCTTTTCACCTTAAAAGTTTGGATAATTCACGAAAATGCAATTTTTTTTTTTTTTGAAAATGATTGTATTACCATATCATCCCCATCTTCATCAAGTATTTACAATATTGACATTGACTTCAATACACCAACCACCATGAACAACCAATTTGAAGCTTTTAATGCTTCTAAAATCAACATCGACATCTTTATATTCTTATTTCTTACACACACAAACTATTTTCCTTTCACTTTCTCTCTTATTCCTTCCCAAAATCCCAACTTTTTGATTTTAAAATTTATAAACTTATTAATGTTACTAAAGTTCATGATTCTTGGTCAAGAACAAGTATGTAACTTTCACTAAGAAATGATATGTACTTGGAGAAGTTAAACATGAATCTCACCAAATTTAAGAAGAATTTTTTTTTTCCAGATATGGTTCGTGGAGAAGACTAAACTGAAAGTCTTCTAGCAGAAGACTTCCCTTTAAGTCTTCTAGCTTTATTTTTTGTGATTTTGGTCTTCTGTCGGAAGTCCTCTGTCGAAAAGACTTCCTGGAAGTCTTCCACAGAAAGTTAAATTTTTGACACAATTTGGTCAATTGCAAAACTAACCTATTTTTTTAGAAGACTTACATGGAAGTCTTCTCATTTTTCTCGAGAAGACTTACATGGAAGTCTTTCTTTCTAAATTTATATTTGCAAAAATGACATTTCCGGAAGACTTCCTAGAAGTCTTCTACCAGAAGAAGACTTCCGTGGAAGTCTTCTCAGGGAAGACTTACATGAAAGTCTTCTAGTACATTAGCTAGAGGACTTCCATAAAGTCTTCTATTACATTATATGCTAGAAGACTTTCCAAAAACTTATAGAAGATTTTCAAAAATTTTAAAAAAATTCTTCCGAAATTTCTCAGAAAACTTCAAGTGAATGTTTATATTTTGTGAATTTGATTAAGTTTTCTTAAAATTCTTTTTCTTTTAATTTTAGTAAATTTAACTAAGTTTTTGTGTTATTGTGTTATGTTATAAGTGTTAGATAATGTTGTAGACATTATGTTGTAGACATGAACATATTTACCAAAAAAATTTTATTGAACATATTTATCTTTTTTTTTGCAAGATAATGTTGGAGACATGAACATATTTACCGGAAAAAAAATCATTGACATCTCTTCAAATTTATAAAACAATCCACAAATAAAAGATTACACATACAAATCACAAAATAAATCATAAACAAAATTATT
Organism: Sinapis alba; assembly: GCA_012274485.2. Classification (NCBI taxonomy): domain Eukaryota; kingdom Viridiplantae; phylum Streptophyta; class Magnoliopsida; order Brassicales; family Brassicaceae; genus Sinapis; species Sinapis alba. Next base: position 315,930 of record MU105737.1, on the reverse strand, counting down.
ACACATGTACATTATGTTACAAGACTTTCAGAAAGTCTTCTTGTACATTATGTTAGAAGACTTTCAGAAAGTCTTCTGACAAAATCTTCCAACATATAATGCACTGGAAGACTTTCTGGAACTCTTCCCACAGAGAACAAAGTCTTCTCAAAAGTCTTCTCAAAAGTCTTCTAAAATCTGACCCAGATCTGAAAAACTTGCATATCCAAAAATATTCAAATATCCTCAAAACAAAGAAAAAGAGTAGAATATGAGATATATCTACCTTTATAGAATATATAAAAATACATATCCATCATATATATATACCTTTAAAGGAGTAAAAGATGAGAACCAAAAATCTGCAAAACATGATAAATTAGTGAGAAGACATGAGATAAAAATAAGAAATTTATATAAAGTTTGTTGTTTTTCAAGTTCAAAAATATTAGAAAAGGTTAGAGAGCTTTAGTTTGAGAAAAAGGTAAGAGCTTTAAGCAATAAGAAATTACAAATGATGTAAATCAGACATGAAAACTTACTAAAACACTCAAATATGTTAAGAAAAAGGACACATAGGAGAAGATTTTGTCAGAAGACAATCAGAAAGTCTTCCAGATCTGAAAACCTGTAAATCCAAAGAGTAGAAGATGAGAACTATATAAAAAAACTTGCAAAAAACAAGATAAATCAGTGAGAAAGCATGAGATAAAAATGAGAAATTGATATAAAATTTGGTATTTTCAAGTTAAAAGAGATTAGAGAGAGGTTTGAGAGTTTTAGAGTGAGAAACATTACATTTTCTTGCAGCAATTTGAGAGGAAGAGAGAGAATGTGTAAATTTTCTTTATATAAGGGGAGACAAAAATTGTAATTAGGTTAAATATTTTCGATTCAGAAGACTTTCAGGTAAGTCTTCTGAGAAGACAAAAGACTTTCTGGGAAGTCTTCTGAGAAGACAGAAGACTTTCAGGGAAGTCTCAGAAGACTTCTCTGAAAGTCTTCTACCCCTTGAATTTACTATTCGCCCAGAAGACTTACATGTAAGTCTTTTGGCGTAATATCTTTTAGTAGACTTAAGTCTTCTAATACCTTAAACTAAATAACAAACTAAATATCAATAAACACTTCACTAAACTTAAAATCAACTCCAAAACTATTAATATACACAAAACTAAACAAATATATGTAAAAAATGATTTTTCAAAAAAATTGGTTAAGCTTCCAAAATCTAACCCTAAAGATACATACAATACTATGACATATGTTTCCAAACCCTAGACAAAAGAATATCATAAGATGATACATTCACTCATCTATATTGAGAACAATTCAATTTTACTAGATTTTAATTTATATCTTTTACAAATGTTTATTATTACATGATTTAGATTTTTCCCCCATAAAAATATTTTTTATATAATTTATAAATTATTTTTAAGATTTACTAAACGAGAAGACTTACAAAATCACAGAAGACTTAAGAAGACGGAAGACTTAAATAGGCTATAAAGGTAAAAACGCATATAGTTTTTTTTTTTAGTCATAAAGGGCTTGTTGTAATTTCACTACCCTTTTAGGTTACTTTTGTATTTGATTAATGTTTGGGTACACTTTTGCATTTGAATTCAAGTTTTAGATTGGTTTTGGCAATTTTCCCATTGTTTAATGATCTGAGATTTTTAAGAGTTGACTTGTTAGATCGACAAAGGTTAAAACTTATAACTTAAGAGGCTATAATTATAAAAAAAAAACTAGAGGTTATCTCTGCGCTACACGCAAATATAGCCGAAAAAATTTGTTGGATACTTATTATTTGAAGTATTTTGTTTTATGTTTTTTTTTTGAAAGAGTGCACTTGTTGTAATTAAAAGTAAATATTGCGTGAGTAAACTACGAAACTTAAATGTGTTGATAGTAGAAATTTAAAAAATTGAATTATTTTATTTCGGGTTTGGTTCAGATTTTTGCGAATTCAGTTTACGTTTGGATAACCCTTTTAATTTTTTTTTTTAAAATAATTCATCATATACTTTAAATTTATCAAAATCTATAAATAAAATAATATAATGCACATAACTGTGAATAAGATATGTCAAAATACCTAACTTTTTCATTTAAACTGGTTTGGTTCAAATATTTGGATAGATAATCAACAAATATTTTAGGTATTTTTGGTGTTCTTAGTATACTTTAGCTATTTTAGACATTTACTCTTGACTATTTGTATATAATTTCAAGTATTATAGACAACTTAAAAGTATCTTATATATTTTGGATGTTTTTTTAATATATATTTAAACGAAAACAATTAATATATTTAGGTATATATGTTTAGATACCAAAATTTGATCCCGTTTGGATATTTAATCCATTTCAGTTCAGATTCAATACTATTATTCGGATTGGGTTTGGTTCGGTTTTTCATATTTGGATTTTTTTCCCAGCCCTAGTTATTTATATTATATGCAAATCATTTTACTATTGGTAATCCTCTTATATATTGGGATCATTCATGTATTCTTTTTAAAATAATTCTGTAAATTAATTGAGTTTGAAAAATGTTTGGTGTTTTTTTTTGTTGTGTTTGTCGAGATTCATAGACACTGAAATTAGGTGAGGTGTCTGATTTTATATCTCCATCTATAACATTATCTGTAATCATAGTATATTAAGGACATCAATCATGTATCCTCTTAAAAGATATCTGTATATTTAACTGATATGGAAAATGTTTCGGTGGTTATTTTGGGGTGTTTGTTGAGATTTATAGACACTCTCTATCAGAGAAAACATGATTTATAACTTACTAAGATGATTCATATATTCAGAATAACATTGTTTTCTTTTTAAAAACAGGGCATCATTATGCATTCAAACGTATTAGAAGACAAAAGATATAATCTAAATGCCTGCAAATAGTTAACCAAAGCATCGTTTTTTAATAAAAGGTAATCAAGGTCTGGACTAAAAAAAAGAAAAGCAAAGCAAAGGAAACGATAGTTTAGACCACTAAGCATCTATGGAGTGAGTGGCTTAAGATCTACTTGTCATGCTTTGGGCGCTTAGCTTCCGGTGTTCATCACCTTTCAATTCAGAGGCAGCAACAACACTTGCAGTATGTAGACGAACTTCGTCTTCTGCATTAGGTGCGATTTCATTTGGAGCTGGCAGGGGCGGCAGAACATCTGGCGAGACAATCTTAGTGACCGTTAGAACTTGAATCTTCCCTGTGAGGTTGAGATCAGAAACCTTGATCTTGAACTTGTGTGTCTGCCCAATTGTGTCAAGTAAAACTTGAGGGACAGGCACCTGATGGTCAGCACCAAGTGCTTCATTTGGTTGATGGATAGGTACCTCAAAGTAGTTGTCAACCAACTCTTCCGCTGGCTTTCCTGTCAACTCTTTCCCTGCGTCACCAAGTAGGACGAACACAGCCTGATCGTTATTGCATAGACATGGATCTTTGCGAGATACCTGCAAAGAACAGTAAAAGTTAGTAAATTTGAAACATAAGGGTTGGAGGTTAGAATGCATACATTGCTACACCAGAGACGATAGTTTTCCCGCACTTGGCGCACATCAACGAAGAAGGACCTCTAGTGGCCTTAGTTTGACAACCGCTGCAAGCAATGTAGTACCATGGTCGGTCACGCACAACATCATCAACTGTGGCTACACAGTGGAAAAAAGCTTCCTGCCAGATGTTAAAGATAGAAAATGAGATGGAGAGGCTTTGTTTTTAACAGAGGTATCTGAGTGTGAATTTATCTTGGCATCTTCTTGCTTGATGTAAGCAAAGATCTGCCCAATTGTCATTGCCTCAACCTTGGTGACCTCATCTGCATTAACCCGCTTGGCAATCTCTGGGTTTGAACCCAACCTGAGACAGTTTACAAAACATGAAACAATTAACCTCCTCAAGGAAGGATACATGTTAGGAATATGATAAAAATAAGCGATATGGGGAACCAAAATGCTAAACTAACCAGTTGAAGTAGTCGATCGTGGGTTGGACATTTTTGTCTATGAACACACGTGAGGAGGCCATTGAACTCAAAGCTAAATTACCTGTTTTTAGCCAAAGACATCACACTGAGTTAGGCGATATGAGCAACCAAAAGCAGGTAAACATTTCTCTAAACTATCACGCATCCAAATTTAAACTCAAACATATAGGCTACGTGAGTGTCATAAGATCTATGATACAACTATATCAATTTCAAACATGTTCGCCTAAACATTAATCTCAAGCACTAATATAAATCTCATGAGCTTTGCGCAATTAAATTCTTATATACAAACAGGAAGTCACCAAAATCCGAGACAATGTAATAGTTTATTTCTACTAACAGCTGCAAAGAGAGACTTTAAGTGGATGGGAAACACGTTTGTATTAACATAAGCTTGTTTATACTAAGGGGAAATTTGCTTACCTCCTAGAATTTTTGGATTCACAGTTGTGACCAAAAGGACAGTCCTTTGCAGCCGCATCCCAGAGGTACCACTTCATAACAGGACCACTGAAAAAAAAATCAAAACATGGGTAATTTTAGTATCCTGTCCTAACATTATATGTATATAATCTACAAAACATACTCTTTTATCTGGATATGCACCACAATATGACCCATGTTGATTATTTCAGACTCATCAAGAACAGGGCGGTCAATGAGAGACTGTCCGTTCACCAGCCTCAAGTGGCCAACAATATCTACAGAAATGTTCATTTGGATTATTAGTATCAAAGTCAAACTACAAATAAATGGATAAATTGATAAAATGAGAGTCCTTACCATACAGATCACTCCTGAGACCACAATTCGCTTGGAAGTCATCATGAGTGTGGAATCGGAACCTGTCTGCAGGGAAAGAGCCAGAGCCTTCGTCCACGTCAAGAGGAGAGAGGACAGAGCCGTTGGAGAAGGAAATTGTAAGACTCTGATCAGCAACACGGTAGATCTCTTTGCTTGGGGTAGCAAAAAAACTCTGAAGCGTATAGGTGGCGCCGGCTTTAAGGTGACGTCGATAGGTTTGAGGACGGGTTGCGGATATAAATCCTTGCATGACAGTTCCCTACAGGTGGTAAAATAAATCTTTAGTACTCAACGATGATCATTTAAAACAGAACTGGGTGAGATTGATGATAGAAATCATACATTTTCATCAATGAGTAGAAGCTCCAACCCAAGAAAGAGACCACCTTTCGCTATGTTTTTTGCCTCCCAAAAGTGAATCAACTGGAATCGGAGCTGCGACTCGGAACGTCCCTGTGAGACGTCATTGAAGAACATGGCGACGGGAGAGTTGCCGGTGTTAACCTGAGATTCCACGGTGGATCCCATAGATTGGGATTTAGTTTTTGCTAAAGAATCTTATGGGGAATTTTATGTGGGATTTAGATCTGGAGAAAGCGGTTTATATAGTATCATCATCGAAGGACCGATATGGAGGTGGAGCAAAGCATTTAATCGTGGCTTTAACATCACCATTGATTGAGAGAAACAGTGAGGAGGGAGAGGAATACAAAACGGAGACAGAGAAGGAGAAGTGCAACAGACGGCGATACTCGCAAAGCTTGAACACGGAGAAGGATGTTTCTCGTCATGGGCTTCTTGGGCCAGCACACAAACAAATAACTGCTTTCTCAGAGCAAAATAAACCCAACCTGAAAGACCCATCATATCACGTAAAGCCCAACTTCAGAGCCCATTTTCTATTAGGTGTTGTGACATGGCATTTTCGGCTAATCTGATTGGCTTTTTTTTTTAAGACATGGACAGCTTCAACGCTCAATGTGAAAGCATTTTATATATTGGGATTTGCTAATTGCTAAAATGACATAAAACTTAATATTAAATGTAAAAATATACTCCAAATTTAATTAAGTGCAAAAATAATTCAAAAGCTACTGAAATTACAATCATATCATTATGAGCAAATAAAAAGCTTGTATTCACTTTTACGATTGTAATCCAACAATTTTCTTTTCATGTTAATGAAGTCTTCTAGAAGACTTCTCATGTATTTAATATTAAAATAATTTATAAAAAAATATTTTGACTAAAAATAAATTAAAATCATGTAATTATAAATTATATAAATTTGATTTACAAAAATTGAATTGTTTCGATATAGATGAGTGAATACAAATTATAAGTCAAAATTGTCTTTGTTTTAGAGTTAGATAACATATGTTGTATTATTTTTTATATTTTTAGAATTAGAGTTTAAAATATTATTTTTTAAAGTTGAATTTGACATATATATAAGTTCATTATATATTAAACACTTTATAAGATGATCTTATGTGTAGTGACGTGTTTGTTGTTATTTAGTTAGTTATTTAATTTTGGGATTCATAAGATTTTTTGAAAGTTTTCTAACATATGATGCATTAGAAAATTTCTCAAGTTTGTTGCTATAAGCGCGGTTGGAGAAAATTCGTCTCCTTATATCACTACAAGAAAACATATCCTTAACGATGATAAAAATCGTAGCTAATTTATCGTAAATTACACTTTACGACGAAATAACCTCAAAAGTCGTTGTTAAACGTCCACTGTAATATATATTTCCTCGCTAAATCGTCGTAAAATAACGAAGAAAGTATTTTATCGTAAAAACTACGTGTATTATTTTGCTGTAATATACACACAATAAAACTATGTTATATTTCATCGTAAAATGGATGGAAGTAATCGTCGTAAAATGCACGTAAAGCTTACGGCAAAGCTGCGTGTCATTCATAGTAAATGCATTAATCATATTAAAACTGTTAACCTAAATTAAGAAAAAAACAGTGAAAACAAAACTTCTTTTATATGATTAACAAAAGAAGACACGTGTCAAAAAATACAGAAGTGGTGTTGACAAAAGGCTAAAGTATTTTATTATATTAGGGGTATAGTCCCCGCGCAAGCGCGGGGCCGGGTACATTATTGATGCATTGTATAGTTTTGTGTACGGGATTTAATCGTTTGTATTTTTAGAACTTATATTTTTCGTGTTGCCTACTGTAGTGATAAATAAAACATTGAAATGTATACATTTTGATTATGTTGGAATTAAAATGATCGGAGAATTGAAATTGGTTGATATTTTCATATACATTTTAGATTATGTTTTTATGTTCAAAAAGTGAAGTTTATGAAGTGGTTATTAGGTACTCTCTCCATTTCAAAAAGATACATATTCTAGATTTTTCACATGTATTAAAAAAAATATATTAAAGTTTGGTTGTAAATATATTATTTTCTGAAAATAACAATTTTCCATAACTTTTAACAAATAAAAATCCAATAAACAATTTTTTTTTTTAGAATTTACATTTTTTTATTAAATAATAGATGAAAAAGTAAAAAAATACATTTTTTAAAAATAATTTATTTTTCTAGAACATGGATCTTTTTGAAACAGAGGAAGTGGTTGTTAGTATATAAATCGAGAAAGTATAAGTTACAACATATAAATATGGTTTTTTAAAATTAATAAATTTATACAAACAATAATTTATTTATTTTTTTACATTAAAATTATTATAAGAATACGGAATTGTGATAAAAAAATTTAAATTTTTTTTTGGATATTTCAATGTGTATGACATATCGAACTCTTCTGAATGCTGCTCATCCTCTGCAAAGCTGTCTGCACTTAAGTGAAGACACACATGTTTATTATAAGTTAATCGCAAGAGATTAACCTAGAAAAAGAATCCCATTCAACCTACCAATTCATGAAGATAGCAACTATGCGAGAGAATCACTGGACACAATATGACCATTGACCAAACCAGGAAGAGTGGGATGCCCAATTAATTGCTCTCTGGAGGTTTGAAATCAGTTGCTCTTTTAACTGCAAACTACCCTTTTGCCTTGGCCAACCAAAAGTTATTTCGTCAAGCACATTATCTGCAACAAAGAATCTGGCCACAACAACAAAAAATATTTCTTCTCACTGATAAGATCAAACAAAAGGTAATAATGACTACTACCTCTCTGGAAACTGGAAATCAATGCCCACTTTTTCAGTGGGCAACAACTCAGGATCCGCATTTAGCTGGCCATCATCCCCATACCATTGGATACAAATGGAACCTGATGTTGGTTTATTCAGCCTAGCAAGAAGCTGCAGAGGAAAAGGAAGGTAAACCCAAAAGTTTGTAAAACGAAAAAAAACAAACAACAGTGCCGCAAAGCTGTGTACAAATCGTGAAACAATGAACCTGCAAAAGGGTAGTTTTACCGCTCCCACTCTTGCCAAAAATCAAGCCAAAGCTGCAGAAAGAATAGAAACCCAAAACTTTTTATTATGCATGCTTATACTTAAACTCTAACTTTTACTTCAATTGTGTTACTCTATAATAGATAGAGTTGTCTCTATTTTAGAGTGGAATATAGAGGAATGTTCAAAGAAATTAAAACGGCTCAAAGAGAGATAAGAAAAGAACCTCTTCTCACGGAGAGAAAGATTAACACCATTCAAAATATTCAACTGTGTTCCAGGAGGACGGTAGCATATATCCCTAACCTTCAAAACGCAATTCATCACAAACAAAAACGATTTAGTAAGGAAAAAAAAAATGTATAAGCTGTACAAATTAAGGACATTCACTGAGAAAACGGAAGAAAACATTTCACTCACCTCGAGGCATGGGTTTAGACACCATCCCACTTGATAACCAGTTCTTCTGAGGCGAAGAGAGTTGAAAGTGGAGTGGGCGACGATGGCGTTCGACTGGAGCAGATGATACATACATTTTCGCAGCGGAGATTAGAGAGAGAAACAAAGGAAAAAGTGGAGGAGAATAGTAAGAGGCAAATGAGAACAAACCTTAACGATCTCTATATAAAGGAGACTGGGGAAGGCGTTACAGAAAGTGAGATCGTTTCGATGCAAGACAACGTTAATGGAGGAGTCGAAGAGATCGTGTTATGCAAATGAACTCGTTTGAAGAGGAAATGCCGTGGAACAATCTAGAAGAAGGAAGGAAACCCTAGATATGATTAAGAGAAGATATGTAATGGGTCAAACCCATTACATGCGGAAAAGCCCAACACTAACCAAATCTATAAAACTCACATAAAGCCCAGTCGACAGATGGTAAGCAAAAAAAAAAAAATTGCAAATGTGGAACCCACAAACTACTTACGTGGACAGTTTAAGAGGGAGAGAAACTCAACTATTATATATATGATATATGATTACACATGGTGGTTATTGTTTTTGTTTTCATTTTTAGCAATTATGGATGTAACGTAGTTGGTCATATTCGTAATGGAATAATATCTCTTGTAGGATGCCGATATATTTTATTGAGAAATGCTCTAAAATAGTTATAACAAAAATTTTGTCATAAAAATAGCTTAAAAAGAAAAAAATGACCAGAATGTTTTATTAGAGAGGTATATATATATGTATTTCTCTAGGGTTAACTAATCTAGACTTAGGGTTTGGAGTTAAGGGTTGGAGTTTTGGGTTTAGGGTTTCAAATTTTTAAAAATAAAAAAATATTATTAAAGTTTTCAAAATAAAAAAATTATTTTGGTCATTTTTTTTCTTGATGTTTATTTTTGTGATAAAAACTTTAAATAAGTTATTTGAGAGAATTGCCCTATTTTTTTTTTAATGTTTAAGAGCAAGCTCTTTTCCAAAGGGAAAAACATTTACTTTTTTCTTTAATGTTTAATAGCAAGCTCTTTTCCAAAGGGAAAAACAGTAAATGTTTATTATCCCATTGGTCGTATTATCAATGATCAAGTTTACTTACGGGTTGAGTGTTTCCAATATATTTTCAGTTCTGTAAAGCAGTTTGTCTAACCACTTGGAAACAACAAAACAATATTTTCTAGAGTTTCAAAACAAAATGGTCCACTTGGGTCATAAAAGATATTATTTTAAAATTCTTTTTTTTAAGTTATCTTATATTTTAATGTGATTTTAAATATTTAATTTTCTTTTAAAATAACAATAATATTTTAGAATGTCCACATAGAGAATAATGTTTATAATCTTTATCTATCTATTTATATAAAGTTGAGTTTGTTTCTCTTCCAGGGTATCCACAAGGGATTCCATGTCACTAATTCGAGCTTTGTGGTGTCTACACGTGTTTCGAAAATCCGATTAAACTTGAAAAAGTATAATTTGCACCTCATGAGTTTCGAACCCATGTTGGAAGAATAAATGTACAACTACTTCAATTTCTTTGTAAATACATTCGATCTATGAATATATATTCGATTTGTGTATAATTTTTTTTTAACAAAATTAAAATTATAATAAAAAAATAAAGAAAAAATATAATTTGGGGTAAATATTTGTATATTCGAACTGACCTGGAACCAGTCGGAAACTGGACCGTAAATCGATCAAATACTCATTGGATATATTTTCTAAATAATCGATTTACCTAGAACCAAACGGTTCCTACCCGACACCGATCCGAATACCCGAAATTCCGGCCCTAAGTAATCATGTTGACACAACATGCAAAGAAATGAAACTTTAGGGTTCATTTCTCTTCATTGTTCTACAGCGAATCCTGATCTTTGTCTATTTCTCTGAAACGGTCCGAGTTATGATTTCTTAGTGTTTAATCCTATCAATTCAATCAACCACGATGAAATCGTGAATGCGTTATTTACACCGGTGAGTCAGTGTTTTTGCGAGTATAAATTGGTCAGTATTCCTTCTTTCGAAATCATCTTCTCTTCTATATCTCTTTTAGTATGTTTACCATTCTATCATACTTGATGTTGTTTAGAATCAATCTGAATCTTCAACCCTCAAGCGTTTCTTCACAAGTTGTTTTGCCTCTTCAATTTTTTTCTAGAATCATAAGTGGTTCAAAGGTCCTTCAATGATCACACCGAGGGTCATGTATGGTTCTGCTAGCTGTGGAAACCCACATTTTTTGTAGGAGGCATTTAAATAGATGACAATGGGAACCCTATTGTTGTGCAAACCGTAGAAAAGTATAATACTGATACAAAAAGTTGGACAATGATTAATGGAATGCGTAAAGCAAGGAAGTTCAGCTCAGGATGTTTCTTGCGTGGAAAATTTCATGTCCTCGGTGGCCGAGATGAGAATGATAAACACCTCACTTGTGGAGAAAGTTATGATGAGACAACAAATTTTTGGGAGTTGATACCTGACATGTTAAAAGACATGACATCCATTATGCCTTCCCAATCTCTCTCCCTTATTGTTATGGTTGATGAAAATCTATACATGTTGGAGACATCTTTGAATGAGCTCCGCGTATATGATATAAATACAAATATTTGGAAAACTTGGTGTTGTCCCTGTGAGCGCAAATGGTGCCTTTGGTTGGGGGATTGCGTTTAAATCGATGAGAGATAGACTTCTCGTTGTTGGAACTTCTCATTGTTGGCATAGAACAACTAAAGTCTATTCCTTCTGTCCTTCTCCAGACGTGGAAGAGCAGCATGGGAAGAATTAAAATATTGGTGTGCTGGTGCTGAGCTCCCACAGTTTATTCATAATTGTTATGTGATGTTTGCTTAAAGGTTTTTCTAAGGAAAACTTGGAAACTTATTTGTTTTGTATTTGTGTTTATAATAAGTTTATGGCCATTTGGACGCCCGAAAAAAAAAATTGTAGTTTTATGTTGTTTGGGTTTGTGTTTGTGTTTTTTTTTTTTGTGTTTGGGATAGAAATGTTGTTTTTTCGTTTATTTAAAGTTCTTATGTTTGTGCAAAAAAGATTTATGTTATTTAAGTAATGCTTATTGAACTTTATGGTTTTAGTTTTTTTCCTCTGCAGCCATAAATATCACTTAGTCATGTTCAGTTAACATATCTATCTGTTTTTTGTATTTTTTTCCAAAACTTTAGGCTTACAAAAGTTAAATACCACATTATTTGCTTGGTTTGGATAACTAGAGTTTTCATGTTATTTTGTTTTTAACCATAAACTATGATTGTATCAATTTTTTTCCACAAATATAGTTTCCAATGAGCAGAATAACCAATTTTTTTCATTCAAAATGTAAATATACACTTATATTCTTAGGGTTAACTAATCTAGATGTAGGGTTTAGAGTTAAGAAGTGAAGTTTTGGGATTAAGGTTTAAAAATTTTAAAGTTAAAAACTAAATATTAAAAATTTGAAAATAAAATTTTGAAAAATAGTTTCAAAAAGCATTTTCGAATTTAATAAAGAAAAATTGGAAAAAAGAAAATATTTTTATTATATAAAAAGTTCAATTTTTAAAAACATATACTTTGAAACTATAAAAACTATATTTTTTTAAAAAAAATTATTTTTTATATTTTTTATTAATTATAGAAAGTATGGTTTGCTTCTTTCCGAGGGTATCCACATGGGATCCCATGTCACTAATTCGAGCTTTGTGGTGTCGACACTTGTTTCGGATAACCGATTAAATTTTAAAAACTAAAATTTGCACCTCATGAGCTTCGAACCTGGGTTGGAAGAGAAAATGTACAACTACTTTTACCACTTGACAACTTTACTTTTTTATAAATACTTTCGGCCTATGAATATATATTCGATTTGTGCTTAATTTTTTCAAGAATTAAATTATAAATTATAATTAAAAAATAAATAAAAATTATAATTTCAGGTAAATATTTGTATATTTGAACCAATCCAGAACCGGTCGGAAACTAGACCGTAAATCGATCAAATACTCATTAAATGACCGATTTACCCAGAACCAAACGGTTTCTACCGACACCGATCCGAATACCCGAAATCTCTGTCCTAAGTAATCGTGTTGACACAACACGCAAAGAAATGAAACTTTAGGGTTCGTTTCTCTTCATTGTTCTACAACGATTCCTGATATTTGTTTACTTCTCTGAAACAGTCTGGGTTATGCTTTCTTAGTGTTTAATCGTATTAATTCAATCAACCAAGATGAAGTCGTGAAGGCGTGATTTACACCGGTGAGTCAGTGTTTTTGCGAGTATAAATTGGTCAGTATTCCTCCTCTCGAAATCATCTTCTCTTTTATATCTCTTTTAGTATGTTTACCATTCTATCATTCTCGATGTTGTTTAGAATCAATCTGGATATGCAACTCTCAATTGTCTCTTCACAGGTTGTTTTGCCTCTTCAATTTTTTTCCAGAATCATAAGTGGTTCAAAGGTCCTTCAATGATCACACCGAGGGTCATGTATGGTTCTACTAGACGTGGCAAAATCACATTTTTTGCAGGAGGCATTCAAATGGATGGAAATGGGAACCCTATTGTAGTGTAAACCGTAGAAAAGTATAATGCTGATACAAAAAGTTGGACTATGATTAATGGAATGCATAAAGCAAGGAAGTTCAGCTCATGATGTTTCTTGCGTGAAAAATTTTATGTCTTCGGTGGCCGAGATGAGAATGATAAACACCTCACTTGTGGAGAAAGTTATGATGAGGCCACAAATTCTTGGGAGTTGATACCTGACATGTTAAAAGACATGACATTCATTATGCCTTTCCAATCTCTTCCCCTTATTGCTATGGTTGATGAAAATCTATACATGTTGCAGACATCTTTGAATGAGCTCCGCGTATATGATATAAACACAAATATTTGGAAGAAACTTGGTGTTGTTCCTGTAAGCGCAAATGCTGCCTTTGGTTGGGGGATTGCGTTTAAATCGATGGAAGATAGACTTCTGGTTGTTGGAACTTCTCATTCTTTGCAAAGAACAACTAAAGTCTATTGATGTTGTCCTTCTCCAGAATCTTCCGAGCAGCATGGGAAGAATTAAAATATTGTTATGCTGGTGCTGAACTCCCACAGTTTATTCATAATTGTTATGTGATGTTTGCTTAAAGCTTTTTCCAAGTAAAACTTGTAAACTTATTTGTTTTTTATTTGTGCTTACAATAAGTTTATAGCCATTTGGACGCCCCAAAAAATTAGAAATTGTGGTTTTATGTTGTTTGGGTTTGTATTTTTCTGATTTTTTATTTTTGCGTTTGGATTAGAAATGTTGTTTTTTCGTTTTTATAAAGAGCTTATGTTTGTGAAAAAAACATTTATGTTGTTTAAGTAATGCTTATTGAACTTTATGGTTTTGAATTTGTGCTTACAATAAGTTTATAGCCATTTGGATGCCTGTAAAAATTAGAAATTGTGATTTTATATTGTTTGTTTTGTATTTTTCTGATTTTTTATTTTTGCGTTTGGGTTAAAAATGTTATTTTTCGTTTATTTAAAGTGCTTATGTTTGTGCAAAAAGATTTATGTTGTTTAAGTAATGCTTATTGAAATTTATGGTTTTGTTTTGTTCCTTCTGCAGCCATAAATATCACCTAATCATGTTCAATTAAAATATCTATTTGGTTTTAGTATATTTTTCCAAAACTTTAGGCTTACAAAGTTAAATACTACATTATTTGCTTGGTTTGGATAACTAAATTTTGGGAAAATTGCCAAAACCAACATAAAACTTGAATTCAAATGCAAAAGTGTACCCAAACATCAATCAAATACAAAAGTAACCTAAAAGGGTAGTGAGATTACAACACGCCCCTTATGACAAAAAAAAATTGTATGCGTTTTTACCTTCATAGCCTATTTAAGTCTTCCATCATTTTTAAGTCTTCTACGATTTTGTAAGTCTTCTCGTTTAGTAAATCTTAAAAATAATTAATAAATTACATAAAAAATATTTTGATGGGGAAAAAATCTAAATCATGTAATAATTAACATTTGTAAATGATATAAAATAAAATCTAGTAAAGTTGGATTGTTTTCAACATAGATGAGTGAATGTATCATATCATGATATTCTTTGGTCTAGGGTTTGGAAACATATGTTCTAGTATTGTATGTATCTTTAGGGTTAGATTTTGGAAGCCTAACTAATATTTTTGAAAATTCATTTTTTACATATATTTGTTTAGTTTTATGTATATTAAACAGTTTTGGAGTTGATTTTAAGTTTAGTGTAGTGTTCACTAGACTTAAATGTAAGTCTTCTCGACGTATTAGGGTGTAAGAGACTTCCCTGTAAGTCTTCTCGCTTGGTTTTTGCCAGAAGACTTACCCGTAAGTCTTCTATGCCGAACCGGTTGTGAATTTTACCAATTTACAGTTAACCTAACCGGATGTTTTACCGGACATATAATACTAATTTTTTTACTTTTTTTTAATTAATTCACTATTTGCTGGTAAACCACGAAATCCTAGCCGTTTCTCTCTAAAGGCGATACTGAAGACGATTTCCGCTGTTTCTCGTTTTCCATCGTTTTTCACCGCGCTAATCTCTTTCTTTCATCGAATCTCTTTTATCTTTCATGTCGGAATAGTATTTCTGAAGATTAAACTAACCCGCTTCCTTTTTTTTCAGATCCGAAACCGTTCGTGTTCCGTTATTGTTATCGTTGAGCTCCGCTGCCGGTAAGTTCTTACTCTTTGGTGTCGAGTCCAGATTTTGACTAAAGGCGAACCTTTACGAAGTTTTGCCGCCGTTAAACCCTAAACGTGATGTATGACTTCTTATTTTACTTCGAGTTTTGCAGATCTGCTAACCGCTGCTGTCGTTGCCGACCCTAACTTCACCGCTTTAGCTTCCGACTGTAAGTTCTTCAATATATTCGTCTAGACTTTGTGGAAGTCTTCGAGGAAGTCTTCGAGTAGGCTTCTCGGAGAAGATTACTGGAAGACTTCGTAGAAGACTTTTAATTATTATTATCCGAGAAGTCTAGTGGAAGACTTACTGGAAGACTTCCAGTAAGTCTTCCAGTAGGTCTTCCAGTAAGTCTTCCAGTACGTCTTCCACTAGACTTCTCGGATAATAATAACTGGAAGTCTTCTACGAAGTCTTCCAGTAATTGTGTTTGGTTTGTGATTGAGATGTTGGTTTTTAATTGTTTTGCAGACTGAAAAATGGATTCAGTAGAACTCCCAAAGAGGATATTTACCTTAGGGGAAGAGCCCCTTCCAATCAAAAGCATAGCATACCATACAAATGACTCCAAGTTGTTTTCTGCTGTAAAGAATGCTCTACATGATGATGAATACGAGGAGCTTAAGGAATCAAGATTGGGAGTCTTCCTAAAGTTCAAGGAGATGGATTTTGGTTGGGCATCATGGCTGGTTCATTACATGCTCTGTTTCCAGCTCAACATCAAGAAAAAGTATGAGCTTTGGAGTCTGGTTGGTGCAGATCCGGTGAGGTTTTCACTGATAGAGTTTGAACAACTCATTGGTCTCAACTGCGAGTACATCGAGCACCTTGAAAATCCGAGATGTGAGGTTACAAATGAGATGGTCAGTTTCTGGGAGAGGATTGGTGTTTCTGTCGATGCTGGTCCAAGTTCGGAGCAGATAATAAGAGCACTTAAGAGATGCCAAGAATGGTCTCGGGATGATCGCATGCGGCTGGGATACCTAGCTATCTTCTCTGGATTCATTGAAGGGAAGAAGTACTCAAGCGCAACATGAGCTAGTCTTGCAAGGCTCGTCATGGATTTGGAGAAATTCGAAAATTATCCATGGGGGAGAGTGGCTTTTAAGGTGCTGATGGACTCTTTGAGGGCAAAAAATTTCACGAAGTCGTATACTGTCGATGGGTTCATACAAGTTCTCCAGGTGTGGATCTACCATGCTCTGCCCGAATTGGGTGCTAATTATGAGAATCTCTTACCAAACAGACCGTCTCCACCGTTGCTGTCATTCAAGGGTGGCAAAAGACGCAAATGTTTTAAAGACGCTATCAGCAAACATGTAATTTCCCAAAATAGTACGACTTATATGTAAGTCATCTAAAAAAATCTTTGACCAGAAGACTTAACTAAGTCTTCCCGTAAGTCTTCTGGCTAGAAGACTTTCGAGTTAAGTCTTCCTTATGTGAAAGACTTAGTTAAGTCTTTCAGAAGTACAAAGTACATGGAGTGTCATGCTCTTGGGTACACTTTGTTTCCTGCTGCCTTTTGTGAGAAGAACGTGAAGCATATTCGGGAGAAGATGGCGCATGATATATTTCACGAGACCCCTGGCTTCGAAGGCTTCGAAGATAAGACGTTCTATTATAAAGACTTGGATACGTATGGATGACTTTGTATTAGTATGTATGTAATTATTTGTTCCCTTATTTGTTTGTAATGACTTAGGGTTAGATTTATATGTAATTATTTATTTGTAATGACTTTGTTGTAATGAACGATTTCTGTTGTAATGAAAGACGAATAGGATAACAAAAGAGTTTCACGGAAGACTTAATAGAAGACTTAACAGAATAGAAGACTTAACAGAAGACTTAATAGAAGACTTAACAGAATAGAAGACTTAATAGAAGACTTAACAGAATAGAAGACTTAACATAAGACTTAATAGACTTAATAGAATAGAAGACTTAATAGAAGAATTAACAAAAGAGTTTCACGGAAGACTTAATAGAAGACTTAACAGAATAGAAGACTTAATAGAAGACTTAACAGAATAGAAGACTTAACAAAAGACTTAATAGAAGACTTAATAGAATAGAAGACTTAACAGAAGACTTAATAGAAGACTTAACAAAAGAGTTTTACCGAAGACTTAATAAATAACAGAAGACTTAATAGAATAGAAGACTTAACAAAAGACTTAATAGAAGACTTAATAGAAGACTTAACAAAAGAGTTTCACCGAAGACTTAATAAATAACAGAAGACTTAATAGAATAGAAAACTTAACAAAAGACTTTCACGAGTCTTCTCACCAGAAGACTTAACAGAAGACTTTCACGGTAGTCTTCTCACCAGAAGACTTAACTGAAGACTTTCACGATAGTTTTCTCACCACAAGACTTAACAAAAGACTTTCACGGAAGTCTTTTCACCCGATCAGTTGGTGCAATGTGGGAGCTTATGACCAGTTTCTTGGCAGTTTGAGCACCTATACTCCATGTGTAGCTTTCGGGGTTTGCGTCCTTTAAACCTGGATAGCTCCAACCAAGATTGCCATCTTGACTTTTTTTGCCTTCCTAGACCACGCTTTTGTTCTGGAGGAAGGCATTTCCGTGCCTCAACTTCTCCAACACAAGGATATTATTATGTGAGTATCCTTAGAACAAAAATTCCTTTGAGTAATACAGACTAACGAGGGTGGCGACATCCACACTAGAAAATGTTGCAGCTGCTATAGCATGAGGACAAGGTATTTGTTCAATTGCAAAGACACCACAATCACACTTTCCATGTTCCAAATCAACAACACAATCCTGTTTACCACCTTTCACAACGAACCACCATCTATCAATTGGTTGGACACTCATCGGAGCCGATGTTTTCGAATGAACCGCCAATAAGACTTCAACTCCCCGACTATGTTGAGTTGTGAGGGTCAAAGCATCTTCTCTCCTTTTCCAATACCACCTTCCTAGCTTCTCCCTTATAAACTCCAAAAGGAATGGTATTGGAAATCCTCTAGCTCGTTTGAGTGCGGAATTAATTGACTCAACAATGTTGCTCGTTTTTATGTTTGTACCTTTCTCCTAGATAATGAACCCGTGACCATAAAGACGCGTCAGCTTCCTCCAAATATATTGCAAGATCAGGGTTTGCACTCCATATCTCCTCCATGTACCGGTTAAAATCATAATGAGTATGAGCATATGCAGCACTTTTAACCAAATACAAGAGATGCTTTCCCTTATACTTTTGGACAATATTCTGTTGCAAGTGATAATAACAGATGCCTCGAGTCACCCAAGGAAACACCTTATCACATGCATATTGAATTGATGTGTGCCGGTTTGAGACTATCACCATGGGATATTCATCAGTAATACAACTCCTCAATTTTGTGAAAAACCATTCCCAAGATTCATTGTTTTCAGCATCAACGATTCCAAACGCCAATGAAAATATCTGAAAATTACCATCTTGTGCAGCTGCAACTAACATAACACCTCCATACTTTCCACTTAGGTGAGTTCCATCCACCACGATTACCCTTCTCTGATACTGATACCCAACTATAGAAGCTCCAAAGGATATAAATAGATACTTAAATCTACTCTTAGAATCAAGCTCTATACTTGTGATAGAACCCGGATTTGCTAACGAGAGTTGCTCCAAATATGAAGGAAGCCGCTCATACCCTTCTTCTACTGAACCTCTCACCAATTCTTGAGCATGTAACAATGCTCGGTATGAAGTGGTGTAATCTAGATTCATGCCAAACATCTTTTTCATTGCATCTTTGATATACTGCAGAGTTAACCCATCAATAATTCCAACGCGATCTAAGAAAAGACTAGCAATATACTTTGGAGCACTTCGTTTCCGCTGAGCTATTCGGTCTGTCACAGAACATGTATGGTCTTTCACATACTTGGTTACCCAAAAAGTGTTTGCTCCATTTTTCACACTTGCTCTAAGCTTCCATGCACACCCATTACACGACATTTTGCCACAAGTAGAGTTTTTGTTGTCTTGTATATTCTGTAGGAGAACCTCTTCTTCACCGTTGTCAACCGCAACTCTGAAACCAGTGCATCCTTACTAACAAAACTCTGGTTGACATATATATTGTCGTTGATACCAGTGCATACTTCCCTATCATATGCCTCTTTCAATTCCTCAAAACCCATATCATCTTCTTCTACCTCTTCCTTGTCTTTAACTTTTCCAAAAACACTGTAATCTTCAGCATCGTCAACTTCTTCATCAAAATAAGGGATATCAGCATTCTTCTCCCTACCATCTTCTCCATCTTCAGGCAAGTTATCATCATATTCTTCCACGGCTTCATATTCTTCCTTTTCATTACTCTCTCCAGCTTCAGCTTCAGCTTCACGCTCAGCTTCAGATTCAGCTTCATTACTATCTTCAGCTTCTTTGTTTCCAAATTTGCCTCGGCTTGATACAAAAAGACGTACATAATGCGTTTTAGTTATCTTGATCAAGTTCCGAACTTGTCTATCACTTGTAACATGAATAGGAGGGAAGGATGATGGAGCCATCTGTTGCATCATTGCTTCTGGTAATGAGTAGGTCAACTCCACAACCTATGTGTTCATGTCTAGGTTATAATCTTCTTGAGCCATTTGAACAAGTTCCCCATGTGTAGAACCTTCGGTCAAAAAGAACATTCTCGCTCCTTTGACATAATCAACCACAAATTCCCAAGAATGATCTTTCACCAACCACTCTCCATAGACTACCGGTAACTGGCGCATCATCTGAAAAAAATATAATTAAAACACATTAGATAACATAGAACATCAATATAACCTCCTATCATTAGCTAAAAACCATAATGTTGATAGGGAACCTCATAATTACCACCTATTAAGGTACAAATTTCATTTAGTAGCCTTAGTATTTGGTTAATATAAAAAGAAAATATTTAAAAGTCTATATGTTTAGAGAAAATGAAAGTTTATTAAAAATCGACTTAGAAGACTTCCTGGAAGTCTTCACCAGAAGACTTCCTGGAAGTCTTCACCAGAAGACTAACTGGTATGTCTTCCGGAGAGGTCACTTTTGCAATTGGAAATTTACAATGGAAGACTTCTAGATAAGTCTTCTACAACAGACCTCTCGGGAAGTCTCTCTTTGATTTAAAAAAAAATCAAAATGCCGGAGAAGACTTACAAGTAAGTCTTCTAGGAAAAAAAAGGTTTGTTTTGCAATTAACCGAATTGTGTCAGAAAGTGGACTTTCTCAGAACGAAAGTCTTCTCAACTTTACAAGTAAGTCTTCTGGGTACTATTCAACGAAAGTCTTCTCAACTTTCACAATTAAGTCTTCCAACCGTTGGTGTAAGTCTGCTTAGGTTACTTTTGCGATTAACAATAAAAACTTAAAATAAGTCATTTCAACCAGAAGACTTACAAGGAAGTCTTCCGACAGAAGACTTACTAATAAGTCTTCTGGAGTTTTATTCCGGGATTCTGGTCAAGAAAGACTTACGACAGAAGACTTATTAGTAAGTTTTCTGTCGGAAGACTTTTCTGTAAGTGTTCTGGTTGAAATGACTTATTTTAAGTTTTTATTGTTAATTGCAAAAGTAACCTAAACAGACTTACACCAACGGTTGGAAGACTTAATTTTGAAAGTTGAGAAGACTTACTTGTAAGTCTTCTGAGAAAGTCAAATTTCTGACACAATTTGGTCAATTGCAAAAACAAACCTGTTTTTCTAGAAGACTTACTTGTAAGTCTTCGCATTTTTTTTTTTTGTTAACAAAGAAACGTTGGGAGACTTCCAGGAAGTCTTCCCACTTCCATATGACTCTTTTGAAAGAGACACCAAGAAAGTCAATTGCAAAAACTAACCTGTTCTTTGACCAGAAGACTTTCATATAAGTCTTCTCCAACTAGAAGACTTTTATGGAGGTCTTCAGGACGAACAAATCTGGGTAAAAAATTGATTTCATATCTTTACAACTGAGATAACTTGTGTAGCTTCTCCAATACCACAGAAAATGACTTAGTTGAGCGACCCACTCGTTAATGACCAAGAACCATGGGCTTAAATGGCTCTATGAACCTTACAAAATTTTGAATCAAAATCTTGTGTATTTTTGGATGAACAAAGAGAGAAAGTGAAAGAGATAAAGTTTTTTAAGCATTACAAACGAAAAAGAAAAGTCAAAATCTATTTTAGAAGCATTAAAAGCTTCAAATTGGTTGTTCATGGTGGTTGGTGTATTGAAGACAATGGCGATATTGTAAATACTTGATGAAGATGAGGCTTATATGGTAATACACATATTTTCGAAAAAGAAAAAAAAATTAAAGTAATGGCATTTTCGTGAATTATCCGAAATTCTAGGGTGAAAAGGGAAAATCAAAATTTCAAACAAATCATGGGTTGGTTTTGCAATTGACTTCAAGTTTTGAGTCACTTTTGCAAAAAGCCCTAAAGTTTTCATGTTATTTGTTTTTTAACCATAAACTATGGTTCTATCTATTTTTAAAAGAAAATTGTCTATTTTATTTTAGAGAAATACCTTAGGCTAGCCATAAAAAAAGTTTTTTTTCACAAATATAGTTTCCAATGAGCAAACTAACCAAAATGTTTCATTCAAATATAAATATAAACTTATACCCTTAGGGTTAACTAATCTAGATTTAGGGTTTAGAGTTAAGAATTGGAGTTTTGGGATTAAGTTTTAAAAATTTTAAAGTTAAAAAACAAATATTAAAAATTTGAAAATAAAAATTTTTAAAATAGTTTCAAAAAACTTTTTTGAATTTCATAAAGAAAAATTGGAAAAAAGAAAATATTTTTTTATAAGAACTTCAAATTTAAAAAACATATACTTCAAAACTATAAAAAACTATTTTTTTTTCTATTTTTACTTTTTAAAAAAAAATATTTTTATATTTTTATTTAATTTGAATTTATATATTTATGGTATAATGGTATTTTTACCTCTTTAGTGAAATATTTTAGTCATTCTCTTCCCTGGGGGCTCTTTTTGTGATAATTTTTTAAAAGTGGTATATATGAGATAATTGTCTTTTATTTTATATGGTTAGATAATAGATTTACTTGAGCATAGAATATACTAATCAAGTTTTGGTAATTTTGATATAATATTTGATTATATATCTTGTGTTAGCCCAAATTGTATTATTTACACTAAGGAGTGGCAAAGTAATAGAGTTATAAATAATTAGAAATAAGAAAGCAACTGTTATAAAATGTGCTTATTTATCGATAAATAATAATAAGAATAATATTATTACTTTATTAATATTACTTATCGGTTCAATATTAATGGCTTGATCTCCGCATCTAGTTACCAGATAATCCTAGTTACAAAAATATGTATTGTTTATCCATGATCAACGATTTAACTTCACTAAATTCTGTTCTTTGAAGCAGCTTTAAGGAACTCTCTGAATGTATATGAGCATCAGGTTTTTATTCGTAGAAGTGAACATTATGTGCTAATAAAAGGGTATTGGAGAAACAGTAAATATCTATTGCGTTGTAACACAAATACATTTTTTACATTCTGAGAGTAACCAAGTACAGTTTGGTCCGAATCAGGATAATCATAGGTATACTCGACTTTGGATTTATAAGTTTTATTTGTAATATATACATATAGACTTTGGTCGAAGAAAAATATACAAACGAACTTTCATTATTATTTGAAAGTAATCTTTTAATTTGAAATGTAACCATTTTATCTCGCAAGTATCAACTTTGTCATTTATTAAGTTCTTTAATAATGCATACATATATTTAAAAATAGCAATGAATTAAAATAAGTAAGTTAATTGATAGCAAAAAAGTGATATTCAAAATTATTGTTTGTCAACTTAATAAATATTCTCAAAGAACTAACAAAAATTAGTAAAACCTGCAAAGATTCACCAATTAGTAGTCTTATGATGTATAGTAAGGATTTGAATAAACTGATAAACACGTAGTCAAAATTCATAGAGAATTTATTACTTGTATTTATGGTAGAAGGTTGAATAAGCATATTGCATTACTATGGTAAGAAAAGAAACAAAATATAATAATTATGGTAGAGAATTCAAAACAAATGCATTATATTGACACAATGTGTTTTGTTTTTAGCAGAGTAATAAATATCTTAAACAATCAATTGTCAAATTAACCATAATCTTAACACACTCTATAATACTCTTGCCAAGAGAGATCATGTGTAGTACTTAGGGATCAAATCCACAGAGAGCAAGACACACACTAGATTTCTTATTTCTAAAGATTAAGCTAGGTAAATACATATATTGATAGTAAATAACCAGATTAAGGAAATATTCCTTGTCAAGTAGTAGGATGCAATATGGAAATATGTTATTAATGCAAATATGGAAATATTCTATTAGATGGGAATATAAATATAAATATGCTAAATGTAGTGTTTCAAGCTTAATGAATTATAATGGATAGGAAACACTGAAATGTAAATATTATAAAACTCAAATGTTAACTATTCTGACCTTTTTAACTCCAACTGTCGTATGCGAGTAAAAGGAACAACCATCGATCGACGGCTAAGGCCCGTTATCGATCAACAGTGAAATCATAAGGAAGTATCAGCAATATTTGATAAGTCCACCAGACTTATTAGACCAGCCCTCACATGTATCTAACAACCTAGTTCAACAGAATCTATTCTGGCACAGAACCTACTCTCGTGGTTGTCCATGTCCTATCATCGAGATCCTAGTTAGCTACTATGGAATACAAGCATTAAGAACAACTCAATTGATGGATATTAACTTAGCCTAGCAATCCTATTTTTGGGCTAATCCATGATTGCTATCATTCAACCCTAAATCTAATTAGTAACTCCGCAAACATGATCTTTGTCACAGAAATCATAGATGAATAGAATAGATATGAAATATAAAATATAAAAACCAAAGGAGTTCAAGGAGGACTATGAAGGAGTCTCTCCTTTCTCTCCTAATAAAAGATGAATGGAACTAAAAAGCTTCGTAAAAACTCTGTCTTTTTTCTTTCTTGTCTCAAGACATAAATATAAAGCCCTAAAATTAGGTCATAACTTGTCCACAGTCTTTTTGTCATTATGGCTTGGGCTTTGATCATCGATCGATGACAAGTGTGCTACATCGATCGCTCTCGAGCTTAGATCATCGGTCGAAGCCTAGTGTGTTCCATCGATCAATGGCTTTGACGACTCCCTAGATGATCAGCTACGGGTTTTTCTCTTCAAGATGCTCCAAAAGATCCAAGTATCTTATATATCTTCAAAACATTCTTGGACCTGTAAATACTCTAAAACATAGTCTAGACACACATAATAGACTTAAATAGAGCCTATAACATGGCCTAAAATTGGTAATAAATAAGCTATATCAACTCCCCCAGACTTAACATTTTGCTTGTCTTCAAGCAAACAAATCTGTGAAAGAGGTTTTGAAAAGTGGGGACTCACATAATATCTAAGTATAATTATCACCTTACTTTGTTGCAACCACATCCTATCAAGTCAATCCCAGAGAAACTTTTATACTCTATCATAGTATAACAACCAAATCCATTCTACCAACAACTTAGCAAATACTAGCTTGACTCGCCTCTCTACTGATCTCATTTATTTGCATAAAATAAAAACTGTATGCTTTACCTTGGGAGTATCGATCATAGGACACATGGATTCTTACCTCTGCAAGTATCTGAACAACTAGGTACAAAGTCTTCTATGATCCATTTCTTCCCTCTTTTTCTCTCTTCACTGAATCTTTTTAGATCTCAATGATGCCATCTCATTATATATATATATATATATATATTTTTTTTTTTTTTTTCTTTTGGGCAAAGTTGTAGGCGAATAATGGGGTCATAGGTAATTTACCTACCCCTCGCTTGCAACAATGTGTGATCATTCCTTTGAATTAGAATAATGGGATCATAGGTAATTTACCTACCCCTCTGCATCTGGAAAATCATCTCAATCTTTTAAGATTTTAAGTAGATGCTGAATAGAGAGAGAGAGAGAAGGGAACCAAAGGTGCAATGACTTGTACCTACAGACTTGCAGAAGGAACCCGATCCAGTGTATACCAAGCCCCAAAGCAAGCTGATAATGTCAGGATTAGTGTTGGAAATCAGCTTTGGTTCCTTCAAACTTTCTAAGAAAGTGTGATATAGTGGCAGGATGATCCACTTTAGTATCTCTAGTAATCTCTGCAAATAACCTTCTAAAAATGATGCTAAAGTGTGGTTAGTCAATAATAATTTTTGATCATAATCCCCTTTTGATTTAATATTTTATTTTTTGAAGAACTTATATATATAGCAAATAAAACTCAAAAAAATCAAATAGCGTTAGCGAACCTCCCCGAGACTTAAATTACACTGTCCCCAGTGTAATCCGCGCCGGATTGGTTAGGAAAAATTTAAATCATAAGTAAGTAGTTTAAGTAAGAAACTCGATACCAGACTCTGTAATAGAGTGTCGATCGATGGGAGGTGTTTGGTTTCGATCGATGGTCGCAATCCATTGTCGACTGATGGTGACTCTATGGTGTCGATCAATGTCTGACCTATAAATTTCTACTCTTTTTTTTTTTAAAGATAAGTTTTGAAACTCAAAATAGAAAAAAATATTAGTAAACCTCCCCAGACTTAAACAACACTATCACCTGTGTTATTTAGTACGAGACTGGTGAAATAAATAAACCATACATACACAATTTAATAAAGGAAAACAGTATACATGCTTGCTGATTGTGACCACTACAACAATATAGAGTATTCATAGCACACCAGTATAGCTTTTTTTTTTTTTGCTATGGTTTACAACACGCGGATTTTCTATAGCTTTTGGTTTTAATGAAACGTTATCTTTAATTTTGGCAGAAAAAATATATTCGATACACGGCATATTTTTTTAGCTAAGTGTTTTCGCGGTTACTTAATAATAGCAGAACCAAATTAAAACTGTTATTAAAACCAATAGGCGGGATTAAACCTAAATTTTTTGTTTTTTCCCCCAAAAAATTTCTAAGGCAAAAAAAGAAACCTTTCACCCTCTCACCTCAGTTCTATCGAAACCTTTTGCCTCTCTCTCCAATCCTCATTCCACTTCTTTTTTCTATCGAAATTAACTCAAAATCCGACACTCTTTGGTTCATAATCTCTTTCCTTCTTTAGCGGAAGAACTTCCCGTCAAAAGAGGCATCTCGTTTTCACAGTCAGAGGTTTGATGTTCTCGATTTAGGGTTCTTCAATTTTGTCCTCAATTTTCGAATTGATTTAGAGTTTTATTCTGTTTTGAATTTATTTAGGGTTTTCATCTGTTATACCTACGGTTTATATTCACTAAGATTAATCAATTTAGGGTTCTTCAATTTTGTAATCAAGTTTTGTTCTAACTGATAATCGATGATTCTTAATCTGCAGATAGCTTCACATATCAAAGGAGTAAACTTATTTAAGTGGTGAGCTTCTCATTCCTTCAATATTTCTGAGATTTTAGTTTTTGTTTCAGTGTTTTGATTTGCATATATCGTGTCTGATATACAAAATTTTACTCGTGTCTGAGTACACTTGGATCTGGAGCACTGGTATTTTGTAACAATGGAGAAGAATTGGGTTTGCCTACCAAGGTATGGCTAGCCTTGAGTATCAGGAAGGAGCAATAGCTTTTGTGAGAGCATCAGCTTTGAGATTGGGTCATCCGACTGACATGTTGTGTCCCTGCATTGACTGCCGCAACTTGTGTCATCAGCCGACAGATACAATGGTGGATCATTTAATCATCAAGGGTATGGATCAGAATAAAAGAGGAAGGAGAGTTGGTTTGAACATGGAGATGTGAAGCGTGATAAGCCATCAGATATCGGAAGTCAAGAGTTTGAAGCTTATGACTTGTTCAGAACAGCTTTCTTTGATGGTGAAGCTTCACAGCCCCATACCGACGATGGAGTTGAGATAGAAGAAGGTGTCAGTAAGGAGGAATCTGAGTTCAAGAAGAAACTGTAAGATGCTGAAACTCCACAATACTCTAGCTGTCCCAACTACACGAAGGTTTCAGCAATTATGGCGCTTTACCGTATCAAAGTCAAAAGTGGTATGTCTGAGAATTATTTTGACCAGCTCCTGACGGTAGTTCACGACATGCTTCCGAGAGATAATGTCCTTCCGAGTTCAACAGATGAGATGAAGAAATTCTTGAAAGTGTTTGGTTTTGGATACGATCAGATTCATGCCTGCACAAACGACTGCATTCTTTACCGTAAGGAATACAAGGACATGATAAGTTCCCCAAGATGTGGTGTCTCAAGATGTGAAAGGGATAAGCACACTGGTGAGGAGAGGACAGGGATTCCAGCTAAAGTTCTAAGGTATTTTTCTATCAAAGACAGATTCAGGAGGATGCTTAGATCTAAAAGGATGGCTGAAGATTTACATTGGCATTTCAACAATGCTGGTTCAGACAGTACAATGCGGCACCCAGTCGATTCTATAACTTGGTCCACTGTGAAGGATAACTGGCCACAGTTTTCTGACGAAGCAAGAAACCTCCGGCTTGGACTTTCTACGGACGGTATGAATCCTTTCTCAATCCAGAACACAAAATAAATTACATGGCCGGTGTTATTAGTCAACTACAACATGCATCCAACAAAGTGTATGAAGGTAGAGAACATAATGCTGACTTTGCTGATCCCTGGACCAAATGCGCCAAGCAACAACATCGATGTCTACCTAGCTCCTTTGATAGATGATCTGAAGGATCTGTGGAATGAAGGTATTGTTGTTTATGACTCGTTTAAGAAGGAAAATTTCACACTAAAAGCTATGTTGTTGTGGACTGTCAGTGATTATCCTGGATTAGGGACACTGGCTGGGTGTAAAGTCAAAGGAAAACAAGCATGTACTATCTGTGGAAAGGACACACCCTTTAGATGGTTGAAGTTTAGTCGAAAGCATGTGTATCTGGGAAACAGAAAGAGGCTGAGGCCTGGGCATCCTTACAGACGAAGAAGAAAATGGTTTGACAACACAGTTGAGGAAGGGACTGCATCTAGAATTCAAAGTGGATTAGAGATTTTTGAGACACTGAAGGATTTTAGAAATCATTTTGGGAAACTGTTACAGAAGAATGGGAAAAGAAGAAGAAAAGTTTAGTGTGAAGATGAGGTTATTTCATAGGATGATGAATACGAAGAAGACACATATCATTGGAGGTGGAAGAAAAGGTCCATCCTCTTCGAGTTACCTTACTAGAAGGTAAATATTCAGTCTAATTTTATAACTAGGAATATTTTTCTAGCTAAGATTATTTTTCTAAATTAGTAACAATATTTTTCTTCTGTATTAGGAAATGCCGGTTTGTCACAACATTGATGTCATGCACGTGGAGAAGAATGTCTCTGATGCTATCATATCTATTATGATGCAAAATTCTAAGTCAAAAGATGGTGTGAAATCAAGAAAGGATCTGGAGGATATGGGGATTCGAAAGAACTTACATGTTCAGCTCAAAGGGAAGAGAACATACTTACCTCATGCTGCTTATTGGCTGAAGAAAGATGAAAAAGAAGATTCTGCAAGAGACTAAGTCTATTTAGAGGACCAGATGGATATTCTGCGAACATTGCCAGTTGTGTCTCTGTCGAACCACCCACAATTGGCGGATTGAAGTCTCACGATCATCACGTGCTTCTGCAAAACTTTCTACCAGTGGTGTTGAGAGGCTTACTCCCGGATGGTCCAAGGATTGTAGTTACAAGGCTGTGCAGCTTCTTTAACAGACTTTGTCAGCGAGTTCTTGACCCTGAGAAGCTAATATGTTTGGAGACTGAGCTTGTGGAGACAATGTGCCAAATGGAGAGGTATTTTCCACCAGCTTTGTTCAACATAATGTTTCACCTTCCCTTACATTTGGCATGAGAGGCACGTTTGGGTGGTCCGGTTCATTTTAGATGGATGTATCCATTTGAAAGGTACTAACTGTAAAAATTGTGTTTTGGTATTGCTTGTTATGTGTTGTATCATAAAATAGAATAACTGACTAAATGCTTGATATGCAGGTACATGAAGACTCTTAAGGCATTTGTGAAGAACTATGCAAGGCCAGAAGCTTGTATGGCTGAAGGATATTTAGCTCGAGAATGTATAGCATTCTGCTTAGAGTTTCTACAGAATTCTTTACCGGTTCAAGAGAAAATAAACCGCAATGAAGATGTTGAGACATATGATCTAATACTTGAGGGGCGGCCATTGCAGAAGGCTACTCAAGTTACCCTTGCTGATAAAGAGCGAGACATAGCTCATCAATATGTTTTGATGAACATGGCAGTGATGAATCCATATGTTGAGTAAGTTCACACAGTGTCTTTTTTATTCATTTAGTTTTTTCCGTTTGGTATAATCTAATGTCATGTTATTATTTAGAAGGATGCATTTAGAAGAATTGCAAGTTAATGATGCAAGGTGTGAAAGAAATGAAACAATTCTTTGGAAAGTTCATGCAGAGAAGTTCTCACAACGGATAAAAGAAAAAGTATAGTGCTCTGTTGTGTTAAATATTTTAGTCTATATTGAATATTTTTACTCACTAAGTATTATTTCCCTTTAACTGCAGATCCCTCCCAATTTTCGAAGGACATTCTAAAAAGCTAAGATGGTTGGCTTTTGGACCAAGACATACTGCTCAAACATATAAAGGATATATCATTAATGGACATCGGTTTCAGACTGACGATGTTATGCGGAAGACTAAGAACAGTGGAGTTACGTATGAAGCCTGTAGCATGTGTAGATCCAGTGCCAGATATACTGCACATAAGACGGACATGGTTGCATTCTACGGAGTGATTGAAGAGATCATACTCCTCGACTACCATATGTTTCTGATTCCACTCTTCAAGTGTAAGTGGGCGAACAAAGGACACAGTGTGAAAGAAGAGCAAGGATTTACAATGGTGAACCTCCAAGTGAACCAGGCTCCGTATATCCAAGATCCGTATATTATGGCATCCCAAGCAAAACAAATATTCTATGCTAAAGAAGATGATTCCTCACCTTGGTCTGTTGTTATGAGGGCGCCACCTAGAGGGTATCATGAGCTTGAGTCAGAGGAGGAGTTTGTTGCCGCCCTTTTGACAATACCAAAAATTGAAGATTATGGGAACCAGTCCTCTGATGATGAAAGTTTTTGTGTTAGATAAGACTGTGAAGCAGTCTTAGTAGTGGAATAATTGGTTGAAGTTATGTTTGCTGGTAGTTCATAAATTATTGCTTCTGTTTCAGGTTTGCTAAAATGGAAAATCAAGGAGATACAGTCACTACCCGACGCAGTCAACGTGAAGCAGGCATTCCCCCAACCCCTGCAGTGACGATCAGAAAAAAGCAAACTGCTTCTCAGGCTAAAAAACAACGTCGCCATGAAGCTGATCAGGAAGCTACATATGAAGAAGAAGCAGAACACAGAGAAACAGAAGAGAATGGAGAAGATGATATGGAAGACGAAGATGAGTACTTAGAGGACGTAACTTTGCAGTACAGTGGAGAAGCTCGGGAAGAGAGTACGCAGCCTCAGGAAGAGAGTACGCAGCTTCTCGAAGAGAATATGCAGCCATCAAATGGAGAAGCTCAAGATGATGAGACAGTCACCAAAAAGAGAAGAAGAAGTCTAACAAAGATGTGTGGAGTTGCTAAACAACCAGAAGAAAAGGTTGATGTTGAGTTCACATCTATGGGTGAACATGTTGGCAAAGGATCTGTAACTCTGTCATCCTTTCTTGGACCTCTAGTGAGAGAGCATGTTCCTGTACTACTTGATGATTGGAGGCACTTTGATGAAAAAACTAGCTACGTACTATGGGAGGAGATTCATGTACTCTATGTATCTAATATATCCTTCTTATATGACAGTAAAACTTATGTTTTAAGTTTCAAAATATTTCATGGAAGGTTCAATTTAACAGAAGATTAGCAAAAAGCTTGTGTTTTCAAGCAAATGGATTGTATATGGCGAGCTTGAAAGTGTAGGCTTGTTACCCAAGTGTGAAGTGCTAATAGGACAGTAATACCTACATTAAAACCGAGCAACATCCAGTCAATGGCAGAATGGATGAAATGGGTCAAGAGTAAAACTACCAAAGAATATAGGGAGCTAAGGAAGGCGCATATACCCCACACCACCAGCCACGAAGGAATGATTCGCCTAGCTCATGAGATGGTAATGTGTTGCTATTTCATTTACTATGATGTGTTGCTATTACATTTAAATCTTATTGATCACCCATTTGTACTTGTAGAAAAAAAGAGCGCTGACCCTAGCAAGGTGACTAGGAGTAAGATTTGGGTGGCAGGACACATTCAATTGTAAGAATTTGCAGAGACAATTTTAACTGTATAATGAGTTGTGGACTTAGATACTCATAAGATATTGACACAATATTATTGTGTATCAGGAACAAATAAAGTCAATTGATACTGAAATGGGATCCAAATGTAGTAATAACTTCAGAGATGATGTTGTGAGTCAAGTGTTAGGCAAATACAAGAATGGAAGAGTCAGAGGGATGGGCAGAGGAGTTACTGCTTCAAAGCTAGCATTCGTTCAGGCTAGAGACACACATATGCAGAAGCTTGAAGAGACACAGGTGCAACTGCTCAAGAAGATTGAAGAGCTGCAGACTGAAGTTCGCAACATAGTTAAACACAAAAAGGTTACCTAATTTTCTCTCTTCTGTTGACGATGTTAGTTTTGATATTTTTTATCAGTTACAATTTATTTTTATTGTCAAAACAGTATGATGATTCTGTAGCTGAGACTACTAGTGCTAACAAAGTAATTACGAGGTGTCAACTACTGGATTGGTGTGAAGTTGGTGATGTTGTTGTTGGGGAAGGAGAGTTCTGCTCGTCTGAACCAATGTACAAAATTGGTCGTGTTCCTTTTGGACCTGTAGCAGCAGTTGTAATTGTCAATGCTGTAACAAAAGCTCATGCTTATGTCTGGAGACCAACCACAAGTATATTTTCACTTAGACAAGAATTGGGTAACAAATCGCATGGCCAGCGGACAAGATTATTCTGGATAACGACCAAGGCTCCACACCAGAAATTCAAACTAGTCCTTCATCGGTAAACATCTTCTTTCTCTAATCTTTTATGAATTGGTTTTCTGTTTCAATTCTGGTGTAACACATTATTCATGTCTTAGGCATCACCGGATAAAATACTCATCATTGACTGGACTTGCGATGATGTGATTTCTGAGGGTGGTTTGTTTTCAACTGATCCTAAGCAACTGGTCAACAACATTCCCCTTGGACCCAATGCTGCAGTTATGAAGGTTGAAAAGGTGATTAAGAAGGAGGATTATTTGTGGAGACCTAGTCCTGAGATGTCAACCATTGGTGATGCACTTCATCTCACTATTGCTTGGCCAATTCAGAAGATATAAATTATTAATAAGTCACCAGTAAGAGTTTTGCCGTTATCATCTTCACCTCAGGTAAAGTTTTGGAGCATTTCAATACATGCATTGGATTTTTTATTTGGACTTTGGACTTATGCTTTGTTTGCTATTTTTGGTGATAGAGTGTTAGTAACAGCTTGGACACCGCTAAATCAAGTCCAGAGAAGAAGTGCCTCTTGTTAGATTGCTTTAACTCGGGAAAGACTGTCGCTGAAGGCCGTGTTGTTTCCACAAGTCCAGAGGATAGAGTCCACTTTGTCCCGTTAGGTGAAAATACTTGCAAGGTTTTCGTTGTAGTGGCAAAGATTGGAGATGGAAGAGTTTGGAGACCAAATGCAGAAGTTGAATTCATATTCGATGCTCTAGGTACCACTGTGGCTTGGCCTAATGACAAAGTTAAATTCGTCTCATGCTTGTATGTTTGATAGCTATGTTTTAAAACTTTGGTGTGTTGTTTGGGAAGTTTGTGTTGTTGGATGTTGTTGAATATGCAATCTTTTTAATGTTTAATATTAATTATGTTAAATATTAAATTTCATTTATATTTATTTTAATTATATTATGCTTTTAAATTAATTGAAAACATGAACGCTACAAAAATGAAATCTGTAAAAATAAATGGCATGGGATTAATATCGAAAATAGAATGCTATATTAAAATATTTAAATAGCAAAAATGAAATCGCTATCTAACTAAAACATAATGTAGCAGAAACGAAAAGCTCTATCTTAAGTGGAAGACCTATTATCACGGCCGATGATACATCGTACCTAATAACGCCATCGTAGTGTGCGATAGTGTTTCCCCGACGCAATTAATACTCATTTTTTCTTGCAGTGGACCATCGATCGGCACAATTAAGTGGCGATCGATCGATACTGTGGTTGCTCCCTCGATCGATAATGATCAAGTGTCGATCGATGCTCTGTGCAGAATCCTATTCCTTTTTCTTTATCGATGCTCTATGCAGACTTCTTTTCCTTTTTCTTTAAAACCTGTAATAGTATAATAAAATCCAAAATTAGACTAGTATAATCAAGAAAACTAATTAAAACTCACTAAATAGTGGGTTGCCTCCCACTCAGCGCTTGGTTATAGTCTTAAGCTCGACGTTTGAACTTTCTGAATAGTATGGAGGTGGATCAACAAGTGTCTACGTCTTCTCTGCTCATCTGAAACCATGTACCAATAAAGCTCTTCATTGCTTCATCACTTCTGGTTTTCTCATTCTTTGTAACCTCTCTAGCAACCTCCATTGAATGCATTGTTCTTTGTAGGTTCTCAATACTGCGTTGTAGCATTCTAAGTCTTGCAGCGGTAGTCTCTGATATATCTTCCAACTGTTGAGAAATATCATCCTTCATTAGGCTCTGAGAAAAGGCAATCTCATCAAACCAATCTTCCAATTGTGTTTATGTTGCTGTCTTCGGCCTGTTGGCTTCACTGTCGATCGACGGTCGTAGGGTGTCGCCGATCGATGTTTGTTCGTCTGGCCTAATCGCATGCTGTCTTTGTATAGTATCCAAATCTTGCTTCATCTCATCCATGCGTATAGTCAAACTGGTAAGGCCTCTGTCTATAGGATAGTAGACATCATCAAGACTTGTGTAGAATTCATCCAGTGACATCTCTTTAGGTTTGTAGATCTCATGCACAATATCATAAATCTCTGCTCTGTTGTATGTCCTTTGATTCTCCATAGACATACTGATCCTTGTTGCATGTTCTGGTAGACATATGTAGCTCTGCTCAAACATAGTAGCTCTCTCTAGAACTGCTATGATGTCTTCAGCTTTCACATTCACTACTCTTCCGTCTGTAGCTCGTGCATTACCATTCTCATCTTTGTAGATGCCATACTCATCTTTCTTTTCCCAATGAAAAATTCTTCTGCCTTCAGCATCATAATCTCTTGTGCCATGCTCGATACAGCCGTCGATCGATGCTGGGTGTGTCCTATCAATCGATGCTGAACTCTCCGGATAGTAGGCAGTTAAAGTACAAAGTTTGTAGAACTTCGGAAGGGTACTGTCGATCGATGCTCGCTGTCTGATATCGATTGGTCTAAGATGTGGAGATGTGTATGGAATATTACGGATCAGCTCAGTCTTCTGCTTCTTTATGTCGAACGATGCTGAATGAGGTGTGTCGATTGGTGCACATCTTTCTACTTTCACCCAGCTGGCGTCGTCTAATACTAGGTCATGATATTCAATCACCTCTCCTTCTCCATCAATCGATGGTGTATGGTGGCCGTCGATCGATTCTTGATTACCAAGTTGTTCAGACTCTTCTTCTTGATTTGTATCGATCAATGATGAATGGTTGCCGTCAATCAATGTCGATTTCCCAAATTGGTGAGAAATTTGGAAGACACCAGCCTCTTCCATTGCAGTATCACTGTACTCGATTAGCTCTTCCTCTTTGTAATCTTTGTCGTACTCGAGGTAGGTTGGGGTGTAATTGCCATCTGCATGGAAGGTGCTGGTCATTTCTGGGGTGAGGTCGTCGATCGATAACATAGGGTGGGTGTCGACCGATTGCTGAACAACAAACGCGTCGATCGGTACTCTGGGTTAGGTGTCAATCGATGTTTCATCCTCAGACTCCTCGTTAAACTCATAATTGCAGAAACATGTGGCCACAAATTCTGCATCATTAGACAACTCGATCAGGGTAGCCTTGCTCTTATTCTTAACAGGTTCACAGAAAAAGTTTTGATCAATTAGGGATAGATACAACCTGTTTTGTTTCATATCGCAGATGGCTCCCACTGTAGCCATAAATACTCTCCCAAGTAGTAGTGAAGAGTTTCAATCAATCTGGATGTCCATCACATGGAAGTCTACTGGGACGAAGGTGTTGTTGATTTGCACTGGAATATCTTTCACTACTCCTCCTGAATTCACTTTTGAGCAGTCTACAAATGTGAAAAAATCATTGGAGGGTTCCACTTTCAGGTTAAGCTCCTCTGCCATAGTTTTTGGCATGATGCTTACTGATGATCCAGTATCACAGAGGGCACTAGGGTATTCGTTGCCTTTGATCAAACATGGCACCGCAAACTTCCCATGATCGCTTTTCTTCTTCAGACAAGTCCTCTGTTTCATCCTTTTCCTGAGGTGATTGAATATGATTTCTATATCTTCTTATGTCTCTCTTGATTCCCTGAAAAACATCCACAATCTGTGTGTATAGTAAGCTTCATCAAAAGGGATGTCTAAAGGAATTTTGGAGACTCTTTTAACAAAGCTATCCATCTCCTTTTCATTGGCTTCTCTGCGCTGATGTTTGAGAATCTTTTGCTTCCTCTTCGAATGGCCTTCGTCTTTTCTGTCAAGATCCATGGCTTCAGTTGTGTCAGTACTCTGTATTGAATATGTCATGGTCGAACGCAAAATCAAATCAGTATTGATGCTTGGTAGTCGAACCGAGTTCCTCATCTGTCAATCGACGCTGAGTGGAGTGTGTCGATCGATGCTTCTATCTCTCCATGGGTCGACTGTCTCGTGTCTGTATCGATCAATTTTGGTTGATTCACATGACGCCACTGATGCTGCAGGAGCTGTTGTCGATCGATGCTCATTGCTTGGTGTCGATCGACATCAGTGCGAACTGCCGAATGACATAGAACTTTCCACACGAAAATCTCCTTCTTGGAGCTTTTCTCTCTTAACTTCCTGCCAAAAATCATCATAAATCAGTGCGTTGACGTGGTGTTTCTGCCCAGCCTCCTTGATTTTTTGACCTGCTGCATTACGCAAATGACCCTCGAGGTCATGCATGTCTCCATTCTCGCCCCTAGTTAGTATCAAAGTCGCAACCATCTGAACTCGTCTGTGTTTGTCGATCGATGAATGTAGTTTGATGTCGATTGATGCTGAGTAATCAATGTCGGTCGATGGTGGAGTTTGGGTGATGGTCGATACGGTCCGTGAAGAAGTGTCGGTCGATTCGGTACTAGTACTGTCAGGGTCAGAGGGTAATATTAGTTCTTGTCCTTTGTTTCTCCTGATGCTTCTTTGCATGTACCTGAAAACAAAGGGAAAAAAATTATTAGTAACTTAAAAATCAGTAACAAACCTAGACTAAATCCTAGAATTTAAATCTAATGGCGATCTATGCTCCCCGGCAACGGCACCAAATTTGATACGGTGTGTTTTGTTCTAGTAGGGTAATAAATATCCTAAAAATTCAACTATCAAATTAACCGTAATCTTAACACACTCTATAATACTCTTGCCAAGAGATATCATGCGTAGTACTTAGGGATCGAATCCACAGAGAGCAAAGACACACAATAGATTTCTTATTTCTAAAGACTAAGCTACGTAAATATATATATTGATAGTAAATAATCAGATTAAGGAAATATTATTTGTCAAGTAGTAGGATACGATATGGAAATATGCTACTAATGCAAATATGAAAATATTCTATTAGATGTGGATATATATGTAAATATGCTAGATCTAGGGTTTCAAACTTAATGAATTATAATGGATAGGAAGAACGAAAATGTAAATATTATAGAACTCAAATATTAATTATTATGATCCTTTTAACTCCAACTCTCAAATGCGAGCAAAAGGAACGACCATCGATCGACGGATAAGGCCTGTTGTCGATCGACGGATAAGGCCTGTTGTCGATCGACGGTGAAATCCGAAGGAAGTATGGGCGAGATTTGATAAGTACACCAGACTTATTAGACCAGCCCTCGCATGTATCTAACAGCCTAGTTCAACATAATCTACTCTGGCACAGAACCTACTCTCGTAGTTGTCCATGTCTTATCATCGAGATCCTAGTTAGCTACTCTAGACTACAAGCATTAAGAACAACTCAATTGATGGATATTAACTTATCCTAGCAATCCTATTTTTTGGCTAATCCATGATTGCTATCATTCTACCCTAAATTTAATTAGTAACTGCTCAAACATGATCTTTGTCACATAAATCATAGATGAATAGAATAAATATGAAATATAAAATATAAAAACTAAAGGAGTTCCAGGAGGACTATGAAGGAGTCTCTCCTTTCTCTCCTAATACAAGATGAAGGAACTAAAATGCTCTGTAAAAACTCTGTCTTTTTTTTTTCTTGTCTCAAGGCATAAATATAAAGCTTTAAAATTAGGTCAAAACTCGTCCAGGGTATTTTTGTCATTCTGGCTTGGGCTTTGACCATCGATCGATGGCAAGTGTTCTACATCGATCGCTCTCGAGCTTAGATCATCGGTCGACACCTAGTGTTTTCCATCGATCGATGGCTTCGACGACTCCCTAGATGATCAACTACGGGTTCTTCTTTTCAAGATGTTCCAAAAGTTCTAATTATCTCATATATCTTCAAGACGTTCCTGGACCTGTAAATACTATAAAACGTAGCATATACACACATAATAGACTCTAAATAGAGCCTATAACATGACCTAAAACTGATAATAAATAGGCTATATCAACGTAGTCTTGAAATCAATTGATTAACTTACAATAAATAATACCAATTTCTAATTTTATATTCAAAAAGTTCTTTAGATAGTAAAAATTAAAATCATAAAAGCCTGTAACTATATATTATAGAACAATTATTTTCCATTTCCATCAGGTTACATAATTTAAAATTACATTTATCTTTTGTGTTATTTGTAGTGTCTCTCTCTCTACTGTTTAAAATAATAAGATTAATTATTTTAGTCTCTTAAAATATCAATTTCTGAATACATCAAAAGTTTACAAAAGCAATAATTAATTATTTTGGCGTAGTGCTTCTTCCCCTGTGCCTCCTATATCCCGGCCATTACCGAAGTATCATTCTTCACAAACATTCATTTCGACTTTCTTATCGTGACATTTCGGATTGGCTGTCTTGTATATAAATGGCGTGGTAACTCTTGGAAAAAGGTCTTTTCAATAGCTTCTGGCCTCTATTGAAATTATTGAGTTTAATTTAGTTAATGCAACTTTGAATCTCATTTATTTCCCAGTTTACATCAAAAATACTATTTATTGTTTCTTTAAATAAATATTGGGAGTTCAAATCTTAAATTTGTAATTATATGTAGTAAAATTATTGTGTTAGATTCTTGCAACTGAGTGATGTTACTCATA
The DNA here is from genome assembly GCA_012274485.2 of Sinapis alba. Lineage (NCBI taxonomy): Eukaryota > Viridiplantae > Streptophyta > Magnoliopsida > Brassicales > Brassicaceae > Sinapis > Sinapis alba. Next base: position 276,948 of record MU105737.1, on the reverse strand, counting down.
GTATTATTTTGGAATTCACAGGAAAGTATGTCAAAAGAGGTGGCTAAAATAAAACGAGTTATGCTGATGCTAAAAGAAGATCAGGATCATAAAGTTGGACCAAGTTTGAGCCAATCTAAACGAAGGAATATTTCAATTGTTGGCATTAAACCCATCATACCTGACCTGAAGGTGAAACCTTGTTCGGATTCTGATGAGGAAGAAAAAGGAGAAATTACAAAAGCATTTCAGAATTTTGCTGGTTTAAAATCTCATGATGCATGTTATGTTGATCATAAGCTTTTGTACGAGATTGAGGTCGAGATCATTGTTCGTCTTCCATGCTTCGAATACTGGAAACTGCAGTTTCTTAACAAGAAGTTTTTGGAGTTGTTAAAAAGCTGTGAAATTTTCAGGGTGAGGCAAGAAAGGGGACTTGTGAATCCCTATGTGATTTTGCATCCATGGGCTGAATATAACTGGGAAATGTTTGATAAGGATTTTAAAACCTTTAGGAGAATTCCTAAAGTTCCTTCTTCTGACTATTGCTTTTTCTTCAGCGATAAGGAAAGAATTAGTGTGGGTACTCAACTAATTGTCATAGGAAGAGAAATAGAGGGAATTCTGGTGTTTCGCTACGAGCTAGAGAATCATAAGGGGTTCAAAGGTCCTTCAATGATCACACCGAGGACCATGTATGGTTCTGCTAGCCGTGGAAAAACCGCATTTTTTGCAGGAGGCATTCAAATGGATGGCAATGGGAACCCTATTGTTGCGCAAACCGTTGAAAAGTATAATGCTGATACAAAAAGTTTGAGTATGATTAATGGAATGCATAAAGCAAGGAAGTTCAGCTCAGGATGTTTCTTGCGTGGAAAATTTTATGTCCTCGGTGGCCGAGATGAGAATGATAAACACCTCACTTGTGGAGTTGTTAATTCTGAATATTGCTTTTTCTTCAGCGATAAGGAAACAATTAGTGTGGGTACTCAACTAATTGTCATAGGAAGAGAAATAGAGGGAATTGTGGTGTTTCGCTACGAGCTAGAGAATCATAAGTGGTTCAAAGGTCCTTCAATGATCACACCAAGGACCATGTATGGTTCTGCTAGCCGTGGAAAAACCGCATTTTTTGCAGGAGGCATTCAAATGGATGGCAATGGGAACCCTATTGTTGTGCAAACCATTGAAAAGTATAATGCTGATACAAAAAGTTGGACTATGATTAATGGAATGGATAAAGCAAGGAAGTTCAGCTCAGGATGTTTCTTGCGTGGAAAATTTAATGTCCTCGGTGACCGAGATGAGAATGATAAACACCTCACTTGTGGAGAAAGTTATGATGAGGCCACAAATTCTTGGGAGTTGATACCTGACATGTTAAAAGACATGACATTCATTATGCCTTCCCAATCTCCGCCCTTATTGTTGTGGTTGATGAAAATCTATACATGCTGGAGACATCTTTGAATGAGCTCCGCGTATATGATATAAACACAAATAGTTGGAAGAAACTTGGTGTTGTCCCTGTGAGCGCAAATGCTGCCTTTGGTTGGGGGATTGCGTTTAAATCGATGGGAGATAGACTTTTGGTTGCTGGAACTTCTCACTCTTGGCATAGAACAACTAAAGTCTACTCATGCTGTCCTTCTCCAGATGTGGAAGAGCAGCACTGGGAAGCATTAAAATATTAGTGTGCTGGTGCTGAGCTCCCACAGTTTATTCATAATTGTTCTGTGATGTTTGCTTAAAGTTTTTTCTGAGGAAAACTTGGAAACTAATTTGTTTTGTATTTGTGCTTACAATAAGTTTATGACTATTTGGACGCCCGAAAAAATTAGAAATTGTGGTTTCATGTTGTTTGTGTTTTTCTGATTTTTTTTTTTTTACGTTTGAGATACAAATATTGTTGTTTTTATTTATTTAAAGTGCTTATGTTTGTGCAAAAATGATTTATGTTGTTTAAGTAATGCTTATTGAACTTTATGGGTTTTTTTTCCCATGCAGCCATAAATATCACCTAGTCATGTTCAGTTAAAATATCTATCTGGTTTTAGTATGTTCTTCCAAAACTTTAAGCTTACAAAAGTTAAATACAACATTAATTACTTGGTTTGGACAACAAGAGTTTTCATGTTATTTAGTTTTTAACCATTAACTATGGCTGTATCTATTTTTAAAAGAAATTTTTCTATTTTATTTTAGATAAATACCCTAGGCTAGCCATTAAAAAAGGTTTTTTTTCCCCACAAATATAGTCTCCAAGGAGAAAAATAACTAAAAGGTTTCATTCAAAATGTAAATATAAACTTATACCCTTAGGGTTAACTAATCTAGATTAAGAGTTTAGAGTTAAAAATGGAGTTTTGGGATTAAGATTTAAAAATTATAAAATTAAAAATAAATATTAAAAATTTGAAAATATATTTTTTTAAATAGTTTCAAAAAGCATTTTCGAATTTCATAAAGAAAAATTGGGAAAAGAAAATAGTTTTTTTTTTTATAAAAAGATCAAATTTTAAAAACATATACTTCGAAACTATAAAAAACTATCTTATATTTTTATATTTTTTACCTCTTTAATAAAATATTTTGGTCATTCTCTTCTTTGGTGGCTCTTTTTGTGATAAATTTTTTAAAATACTCTATTTGAGAGAATTGTCTTTTATGTTATATGGTTGGATAATGGAGTTAAGAGTATATTAATTAAGTTTTGGTAATTTGGGTATAACATTTGATTATATATCTTATGCGAGCCCAAATTGTATTATTTACACTGAGGAGTGGGAAAGTAATAGAGTTATAAATATTTAGAAATGAGAAAGCAACAATTATAAAATGTGCTTATTTATCTATAAATAATAGTAAGAATAATGTTGTTATTTTATTAATATTACTTATCGGTTCGATAGTAACGGCTTGATCTCCGCATCTAGTTACCAGATAATCCTAGTTACAAAAATCTGTATTATTTATCCATGATCAACGATTTAACTTCACTAAATTTTTTTCTTTGAAGCGGCTTTAAGGAACTCTCATAAGCTATATGAGCATCAGGTTTTTATTCGTAGAAGTAAACATTGTGAGCTACATAAAAGGGTATTGGAGAAACAGTAAATATCTATTGCATTGTAACACAAATACATTTTTTACATTCTGAGAGTAATCAAATACAGTTTGGTTCTAATCAGGATAATCATAGGGTGTTAAACGAATACTCGATTTTCGATTTATAAGTTTTATTTGTTATGTATACTTATAGACTTTGGTCGAAGAAAAATATACAAGTGGACTTTCATTATGATTGGAAAGTAATCATTTAATTTGAAATGTAACCATTTTATCTCGCAAGTATCAACTTTGTTATTTATTAAATTCTTTAATAATGCATACATATATCTAAAAATAGCAATGAATTAAAAAAACTAGGTTGATTGTAAGCAAAAAATAAATATTCAAAATTATTGTTTGTCAACTTAACAATTATTCTCAAAGAACTAACAAAAATTAGTCAAACCTGCAAAGATTTACCAACTAGTAGTCTTATAATGTATAGTAAGGATTTGAATAAACTGATAAACGTTTAGTCAAAATTCCTAGAGAATTTATTACTTGTATTTATGGTAGAAGGTTGAATAAGCATATTGCATTACTATGGTAAGAAATAGAAAGAAAAGATAATAATTATGGTAGAGAATTCAAAAGAGATGCACTATATATATCTGAGTAACTAGGTCAAGATTTCTTATGAATCTTGTGTATTAACTAAATATAATTAGGATTCAAGTGAGCGTTCGATCAAGCATTTTATAAGCTTTTGAGGTACACATCCAAATTTATAATAAATCTAATCACAAATTATATTATTACATATTCAGAATTTTATATTGTATCACCATCATAAAAATATATTTATTTTGTCATAATATGTTTAGTCTTGAAATTACGTTGATTAACTTACGATAAATAATACCTATTTCTAATTTCATATTCTAAAAGTTCTTTAGATAGTAAAAATTAAAATAAAAAAGCCCGTAATTATATATTATAGAACAGTCATTTTCCCTTTCCATCAGGTTACATAATTTAAAATTACATTTTATCTTTTGTGTTGTTTATAGTGGCTCTCTCTATTGTTTAAAATAATGAGATTAATTATTTTACTCTCTTGAAATATCAATTTCTGAATACATCAAAAGTTTACAAAAGCAATAATTAATTATTTTGCTTCTTATTATTGGGTTTAATTTAGTTAATGCAATTTTAAATCTCATTGACTTGCCAGTTTACATCAAAAACACTATTTATTGTTTCTTTAAATAAATAATAGGAGTTCAAATTCTTAAATTTGTAATTGTATGTAGTAAAATTGTTGTGTTAGATTTTTGCAACTGAGTGATGTTACTCATAGTATTATTTTGGAATTCACAGGAAATGATGTCAAAAGAGGTCGCTAAAACAAATCGAGATATGCTAATGCTAAAAGAAGATCAGGCTCCTAAAGTTGGAGCAAGTTTGACCCAATCTAAACGAAGGAATATTTCAATTGTTGGCATTAAACCCATCATACCTGACCTGAATGTGAAACCTTGTTCGGATTCTGATGAGGAAGAAAAAGGAGAAATTACAAAAGCATTTCAGAATTTTGCTGGTTTAAAATCTCATGATGCATGTTATGTTGATCATAAGCTTTTGTACGAGCTTGAGGTCGAGATCATTGCTCGTCTTCCATGCTTCGAATACTGGAAACTGCAGTTTCTTAACAAGAAGTTTTTGGAGTTGTTAAAAAGCTGTGAAATTTTCAGGGTGAGGCAAGAAAGGGGACTTGTGAATCCCTATGTGATTTTGCATTCAGGGGCTGAATCTAACTGGGAAATGTTTGATAAGGATTTTAAAACCTTTCGGAGACTTCCTAAAGTTCCTTCTTCTGACTATTGCTTTTTCTTCAGCGATAAAGAAACAATTAGTGTGGGTACTCAACTAATTGTCATAGGAAGAGAAATAGAGGGAATTGTGGTGTTTCGCTACGAGCTAGAGAATCATAAGTGGTTCAAAGGTCCTTCAATGATCACACCAAGGACCATGTATGGTTCTGCTAGCCGTGGAAAAACCGCATTTTTTGCAGGAGGCATTCAAATGGATGGCAATGGGAACCCTATTGTTGTGCAAACCGTTGAAAAGTATAATGCTGATACAAAAAGTTGGACTATGATTAATGGAATGCATAAAGCAAGGAAGTTCAGCTCAGGATATTTCTTGCGTGGAAAATTTTATGTCCTCGGTGGCCGAGATGAGAATGATAAACACCTCACTTGTGGAGAAAGTTATGATGAGGCCACAAATTCTTGGGAGTTGATACCTGACATGTTAAAAGACATGATATTCATTATGCCTTCCCAATCTCCGCCCCTTATTGCTGTGGTTGATGAAAATCTATACATGTTGGAGACATCTTTGAATGAGCTCCGCGTATATGATATAAACACAAATAGTTGGAAGAAACTTGGTGTTGTCCCTGTGAGCGCAAATGCTGCCTTTGGTTGGGGGATTGCGTTTAAATCGATGGGAGATAGACTTCTGGTTGTTGGAACTTCTCACTCGTGGCATAGAACAACTAAAGTCTACTCATGCTGTCCTTCTCCAGATGTGGAAGAGCAGCACTGGGAAGAATTAAAATATTGGTGTGCTGGTGCTGAGCTCCCACAGTTTATTCATAATTGTTCTGTGATGTTTGCTTAAAGTTTTTTCTGAGAAAATCTTGGAAACTAATTTGTTTTGTATTTGTGCTTACAATAAGTTTATGGCCATTTGGACGCCCGAAAAAATTAGAAATTGTGGTTTCATGTTGTTTGTGTTTTTCTGATTTGTTTTTTTTTTTTACGTTTGAGATACAAATATTGTTGTTTTTGTTTATTTAAAGTGCTTATGTTTGTGCAAAAATGATTTATGTTGTTTAAGTAATGCTTATTGAACTTTATGGGTTTTTTTTTCCATGCAGCCATAAATATCACCTAGTCATGTTCAGTTAAAATATCTATCTGGTTTTAGTATGTTTTTCCAAAACTTTAAGCTTCCAAAAGTTAAATACAACATTATTTACTTGGTTTGGACAACAAGAGTTTTCATGTCGTTTGGTTTTTAACCATTAACTATGGCTGTATCTATTTTTAAAAGAAAATTTTCTATTTTATTTTAGATAAATACCCTAGGCTAGCCATTAAAAAAGTTTTTTTTTCCACAAATATAGTCTCCAAGGAGCAAAATAACTAAAAGGTTTCATTCAAAATGTAAATATAAACTTATACCCTTAGGGTTAACTAATCTAGATTAAGAGTTTAGAGTTAAAATGGAGTTTTGGGATTAAGATTTAAAAATTAAAAAATAAATATTAAAAATTTGAAAATATTTTTTTTAAATAGTTTCAAAAAGCATTTTCGAATTTCATAAAGAAAAATTGGAAAAAGAAATAGTTTTTTCTATAAAAGGATCAAATTTTAAAACATATGCTTCGAAACTATAAAAAACTACTTTTTATTTTTATATTTTTTATCTTTTTTACCTTTTTAATATTTCTTTAGTTTTATAGATTTTTAATTAATTTGTATTTATATATTTATGGTATAAGGGTGTTTTTACCTCTTTAATAAAATATTTTGGTCATTCTCTTCTTTGGTGGCTCTTTTTGTGATAAATTTTTTAAAATACTCTATTTGAGAGAATTGTCTTTTATGTTATATGGTTGGATAATGGAGTTAAGAGTATATTAATTAAGTTTTGGTAATTTGGGTATAACATTTGATTATATATCTTATGCGAGCCCAAATTGTATTATTTACACTGAGGAGTGGGAAAGTAATAGAGTTATAAATATTTAGAAATGAGAAAGCAACAATTATAAAATGTGCTTATTTATCTATAAATAATAGTAAGAATAATGTTGTTATTTTATTAATATTACTTATCGGTTCGATATTAACGGCTTGATCTCCGCATCTAGTTACCAGATAATCCTAGTTACAAAAATCTGTATTATTTATCCATGATCAACGATTTAACTTCACTAATTTTTTTTTTGAAGCGGCTTTAAGGAACTCTCAGAAGCTATATGAGCATCAGGTTTTTATTCGTAGAAGTAAACATTGTGAGCTACATAAAAGGGTATTGGAGAAACAGTAAATATCTATTGCATTGTAACACAAATACATTTTTTACATTCTGAGAGTAATCAAATACAGTTTGGTTCGAATCAAGATAATCATAGGGTGTTAAACGAATACTCGATTTTCGATTTATAAGTTTTATTTGTTATGTATACTTATAGACTTTGGTCGAAGAAAAATATACAAGTGGACTTTCATTATGATTGGAAAGTAATCATTTATTTTGAAATGTAACCATTTTATCTCGCAAGTATCAACTTTGTTATTTATTAAGTTCTTTAATAATGCATACATATATCTAAAAATAGCAATGAATTAAAAAAACTAGGTTGATTGTAAGCAAAAAATAAATATTCAAAATTATTGTTTGTCAACTTAACAAATATTCTCAAAGAACTAACAAAAATTAGTCAAACCTGCAAAGATTTACCAACTAGTAGTCTTATAATGTATAGTAAGGATTTGAATAAACTGATAAACGTTTAGTCAAAATTCCTAGAGAATTTATTACTTGTATTTATGGTAGAAGGTTGAATAAGCATATTGCATTACTATGGTAAGAAAATGAAAGAAAAGATAATAATTATGGTAGAGAATTCAAAACAGATGCACTATATATATCTGAGTAACTAGGTCAAGATTTCTTATGAATCTTGTGTATTAACTAAATATAATTACGATTCAAGTGAGCGTTCAATCAAGCATTTTATAAGCTTTTGAGGTTAACATCCAAATTTATAATAAATCTAATCACAAATTATATTATTACATATTCAGAATTTTATATTGTATCACCATCATAAAAATATATTTATTTTGTCATAATATGTTTAGTCTTGAAATTATATTGATTAACTTATGATAAATAATACCTATTTCTAATTTCATATTCTAAAAGTTCTTTAGATAGTAAAAATTAAAATAAAAAAGCCCGTAATTATATATTATAGAACAGTCATTTTCCCTTTCCATCAGGTTACATAATTTAAAATTACATTTTATCTTTTGTGTTTTTTATAGTGGCTCTCTCTATTGTTTAAAATAATGAGATTAATTATTTTACTCTCTTGAAATATCAATTTCTGAATACATCAAAAGTTTACAAAAGCAATAATTAATTATTTTGCTTCATATTATTGGGTTTAATTTAGTTAATGCAATTTTAAATCTCATTGACTTGCCAGTTTACATCAAAAATACTATTTATTGTTTCTTTAAATAAATAATAGGAGTTCAAATTCTTAAATTTGTAATTGTATGTAGTAAAATTGTTGTGTTAGATTTTTGCAACTGAGTGATGTTACTCATAGTATTATTTTGGAATTCACAGGAAATGATGTCAAAAGAGGTCGCTAAAACAAATCGAGATATGCTAATGCTAAAAGAAGATCAGGCTCCTAAAGTTGGAGCAAGTTTGAGCCAATCTAAACGAAGGAATATTTCAATTGTTGGCATTAAACCCATCATACCTGACCTGAATGTGAAACCTTGTTCGGATTCTGATGAGGAAGAAAAAGGAGAAATTACAAAAGCATTTCAGAATTTTGCTGGTTTAAAATCTCATGATGCATGTTATGTTGATCATAAGATTTTGTACGAGCTTGAGGTCGAGATCATTGCTCGTCTTCCATGCTTCGAATACTGGAAACTGCAGTTTCTTAACAAGAAGTTTTTGGAGTTGTTAAAAAGCTGTGAAATTTTCAGGGTGAGGCAAGAAAGGGGACTTGTGAATCCCTATGTGATTTTGCATTCAGGGGCTGAATCTAACTGGGAAATGTTTGATAAGGATTTTAAAACCTTTCGGAGACTTCCTAAAGTTCCTTCTTCTGACTATTGCTTTTTCTTCAGCGATAAGGAAACAATTAGTGTGGGTACTCAACTAATTGTCATAGGAAAAGAAATAGAGGGAATTGTGGTGTTTCGCTACGAGCTAGAGAATCATTAGTGGTTCAAAGGTCCTTCAATGATCACACCAAGGTCCATGTATGGTTCTGCTAGCCGTGGAAAAACCGCATTTTTTGCATGAGGCATTCAAATGGATGGCATTGGGAATCCTATTGTTGTGCAAACCGTTGAAAAGTATAATGCTGATATAAAAAGTTGGACTATGATTAATGGAATGCATAAAGCAAGGAAGTTCAGCTCAGGATATTTCTTGCGTGGAAAATTTTATGTCCTCGGTGGCCGAGATGAGAATGATAAACACCTCACTTGTGGAGAAAGTTATGATGAGGCCACAAATTCTTGGGAGTTGATACCTGACATGTTAAAAGACATGATATTCATTATGCCTTCCCAATCTCCGCCCCTTATTGCTGTGGTTGATGAAAATCTATACATGTTGGAGACATCTTTGAATGAGCTCCGCGTATATGATATAAACACAAATAGTTGGAAGAAACTTGGTGTTGTCCCTGTGAGCGCAAATGCTGCCTTTGGTTGGGGGATTGCGTTTAAATCGATGGGAGATAGACTTCTGGTTGTTGGAACTTCTCACTCGTGGCATAGAACAACTAAAGTCTACTCATGCTGTCCTTCTCCAGATGTGGAAGAGCAGCACTGGGAAGTATTAAAATATTGGTGTGCTGGTGCTGAGCTCCCACAGTTTATTCATAACTGTTCTGTGATGTTTGCTTAAAGTTTTTTCTGAGGAAATCTTGGAAACTAATTTGTTTTGTATTTGTGCTTACAATAAGTTTATGGCCATTTGGACGCCCGAAAAAATTAGAAATTGTGGTTTCATGTTGTTTGTGTTTTTCTGATTTGTTTTTTTTTTTTTACGTTTGAGATACAAATATTGTTGTTTTTGTTTATTTAAAGTGCTTATGTTTGTGCAAAAATGATTTATGTTGTTTAAGTAATGCTTATTGAACTTTATGGGTTTTTTTTTCCATGCAGCCATAAATATCACCTAGTCATGTTCAGTTAAAATATCTATCTGGTTTTAGTATGTTTTTCCAAAACTTTAAGCTTCCAAAAGTTAAATACAACATTATTTACTTGGTTTGGACAACAAGAGTTTTCATGTCGTTTGGTTTTTAACCATTAACTATGGCTGTATCTATTTTTAAAAGAAAATTTTCTATTTTATTTTAGATAAATACCCTAGGCTAGCCATTAAAAAAGTTTTTTTTTCCACAAATATAGTCTCCAAGGAGCAAAATAACTAAAAGGTTTCATTCAAAATGTAAATATAAACTTATACCCTTAGGGTTAACTAATCTAGATTAAGAGTTTAGAGTTAAAATGGAGTTTTGGGATTAAGATTTAAAAATTAAAAAATAAATATTAAAAATTTGAAAATATTTTTTTTAAATAGTTTCAAAAAGCATTTTCGAATTTCATAAAGAAAAATTGGAAAAAGAAATAGTTTTTTCTATAAAAGGATCAAATTTTAAAACATATGCTTCGAAACTATAAAAAACTACTTTTTATTTTTATATTTTTTATCTTTTTTACCTTTTTAATATTTCTTTAATTTTATAGATTTTTAATTAATTTTTATTTATATATTTATGGTATAAGGGTGTTTTTACCTCTTTAATAAAATATTTTGGTCATTCTCTTCTTTGGTGGCTCTTTTTGTGATAATTTTTTTAAAATACTCTATTTGAGAGAATTATCTTTTATGTTATATGGTTGGATAATGGATTTACTTGAGCATAGAGTATACTAATTAAGTTTTGGTAATTTGGGTATAACATTTGATTATATATCTTATGCGAGCCCAAATTGTATTATTTACACTGAGGAGTGGGAAAATAATAGAGTTATAAATATTTAGAAACGAGAAAGCAACAATTATAAAATGTGCTTATTTATCTATAAATAATAGTAAGAATAATGTTGTTATTTTATTAATATTACTTATCGGTTCGATATTAACGGCTTGATCTCCGCATCTAGTTACCAGATAATCCTAGTTACAAAAAATCTGTATTATTTATCCATGATCAACGATTTAACTTCACTAAATTTTTTTCTTTGAAGCGGCTTTAAGGAACTCTCATAAGCTATATGAGCATCAGGTTTTTATTCGTAGAAGTAAACATTGTGAGCTACATAAAAGGGTATTGGAGAAACAGTAAATATCTATTGCATTGTAACACAAATACATTTTTTACATTCTGAGAGTAATCAAATACAGTTTGGTTCGAATCAAGATAATCATAGGGTGTTAAACGAATACTCGATTTTCGATTTATAAGTTTTATTTGTTATGTATACTTATAGACTTTGGTCGAAGAAAAATATACAAGTGGACTTTCATTATGATTGGAAAGTAATCATTTATTTTGAAATGTAACCATTTTATCTCGCAAGTATCAACTTTGTTATTTATTAAGTTCTTTAATAATGCATACATATATCTAAAAATAGCAATGAATTAAAAAAACTAGGTTGATTGTAAGCAAAAAATAAATATTCAAAATTATTGTTTGTCAACTTAACAAATATTCTCAAAGAACTAACAAAAATTAGTCAAACCTGCAAAGATTTACCAACTAGTAGTCTTATAATGTATAGTAAGGATTTGAATAAACTGATAAACGTTTAGTCAAAATTCCTAGAGAATTTATTACTTGTATTTATGGTAGAAGGTTGAATAAGCATATTGCATTACTATGGTAAGAAAATGAAAGAAAAGATAATAATTATTGTAGAGAATTCAAAACAGGTGCACTATATATATCTGAGTAACTAAGTCAAGATTTCTTATGAATCTTGTGTATTAAATAAATATAATTAGGATTCAAGTGAGCGTTCAATCAAGCATTTTATAAGCTTTTGAGGTACACATCCAAATTTATAATAAATCTAATCACAAATTATATCATTACATATTCAGAATTTTATATTGTATCACCATCATAAAAATATATTTATTTTGTCATAATATGTTTAGTCTTGAAATTACGTTGATTAACTTACGATAAATAATACCTATTTCTAATTTCATATTCTAAAAGTTCTTTAGATAGTAAAAATTAAAATCATAAAAGCCCGTAATTATATATTATAGAACAGTCATTTTCCCTTTCCATCAGGTTACATAATTAAAAATTACATTTTATCTTTCGTGTTGTTTATAATGGCTCTCTCTATTGTTTAAAATAATGAGATTAATTATTTTACTCTCTTGAAATATCAACTTCTGAATACATCAAAAGTTTACAAAATCAATAATTAATTATTTTGCTTCATATTATTGGGTTTAATTTAGTTAATGCAATTTTAAATCTCATTGACTTGCCAATTTACATCAAAAACACTATTTATTGTTTCTTTAAATAAATATTGGGAGTTCAAATTCTTAAATTTGTAATTGTATGTAGTAAAATTGTTGTGTTAGATTTTTGCAACTGAGTGATGGTACTCATAGTATTATTTTGGAATTCACAGGAGATGATGTCAAAAGAGGTCGCTAAAACAAATCGAGATATGCTAATGCAAAAGGAAGATCAGGATCCTAAAGTTGGAGGAAGTTTGAGCCAATCTAAACGAAGGAATATTTCAATTGTTGGCATTAAACCCATCATACCTGACCTGAATGTGAAACCTTGTTCGGATTCTGATGAGGAAGAAAAAGGAGAAATTACAAAAGCATTTCAAAATTTTGCTGGTTTAAAATCTCATGATGCATGTTATGTTGATCATAAGCTTTTGTACGAGCTTGAGGTCGAGATCATTGCTCGTCTTCCATGCTTCGAATACTGGAAACTGCAGTTTCTTAACAAGAAGTTTTTGGAGTTGTTAAAAAGCTGTGAACTTTTCAGGGTGAGGCAAGAAAGGGGACTTGTGAATCCCTATGTGATTTTGCATTCAGGGGCTGAATCTAACTGGGAAATGTTTGATAAGGATTTTAAAACCTTTCGGAGACTTCCTAAAGTTCCTTCTTCTGACTATTGCTTTTTCTTCAGCGATAAGGAAACAATTAGTGTGGGTACTCAACTAATTGTCATAGGAAGAGAAATAGAGGGAATTGTGGTGTTTCGCTACGAGCTAGAGAATCATAAGTGGTTCAAAGTTCCTTCAATGATCACACCAAGGACCATGTATGGTTCTGCTAGCCGTGGAAAAACCGCATTTTTTGCAGGAGGCATTCAAATGGATGGCAATGAGAACCCTATTGTTGTGCAAACCGTTGAAAAGTATAATGCTGATACAAAAAGTTGGACTATGATTAATGGAATGCATAAAGCAGGAAGTTCAGCTCAGGATGTTTCTTGCGTTGAAAATTTTATGTCCTCGGTGGCCGAGATGAGAATGATAAACACCTCACTTGTGGAGAAAGTTATGATGAGGCCACAAATTCTTGGGAGTTGATACCTGACATGTTAAAAGACATGATATTCATTATGCCTTCCCAATCTCCGCCCCTTATTGCTGTGGTTGATGAAAATCTATACATGTTGGAGACATCTTTGAATGAGCTCCGCGTATATGATATAAACACAAATAGTTGGAAGANCCTATTGTTGTGCAAACCGTTGAAAAGTATAATGCTGATACAAAAAGTTGGACTATGATTAATGGAATGCATAAAGCAAGGAAGTTCAGCTCAGGATATTTCTTGCGTGGAAAATTTTATGTCCTCGGTGGCCGAGATGAGAATGATAAACACCTCACTTGTGGAGAAAGTTATGATGAGGCCACAAATTCTTGGGAGTTGATACCTGACATGTTAAAAGACATGATATTCATTATGCCTTCCCAATCTCCGCCCCTTATTGCTGTGGTTGATGAAAATCTATACATGTTGGAGACATCTTTGAATGAGCTCCGCGTATATGATATAAACACAAATAGTTGGAAGAAACTTGGTGTTGTCCCTGTGAGCGCAAATTCTGCCTTTGGTTGGGGGATTGCGTTTACATCGATGGGAGATAGACTTCTGGTTGTTGGAACTTCTCACTCGTGGCATAGAACAACTAAAGTCTACTCATGCTGTCCTTCCCCAGATGTGGAAGAGCAGCACTGGGAAGTATTAAAATATTGGTGTGCTGGTGCTGAGCTCCCACAGTTTATTCATAACTGTTCTGTGATGTTTGCTTAAAGTTTTTTCTGAGGAAATCTTGGAAACTAATTTGTTTTGTATTTGTGCTTACAATAAGTTTATAGCCATTTGGACGCCCGAAAAAATTAGAAATTGTGGTTTCATGTTGTTTGTGTTTTTCTGATTTTTTTTCTTTTTACGTTTGAGATACAAATATTGTTGTTTTTGTTTATTTAAAGTGCTTATGTTTGTGCAAAAATTATTTATGTTGTTTAAGTAATGCTTATTGAACTTTATGAGTTTTTTTTCCCATGCAGCCATAAATATCACCTAGTCATGTTCATTTAAAATATCTATCTGGTTTTAGTATGTTTTTCCAAAACTTTAAGCTTACAAAAGTTAAATACAACATTATTTACTAGGTTTGGACAACAAGAGTTTTCATATTGTTTGGTTTTTAACCATTAACTATGGCTGTATCTATTTTTAAAAGAAAATTTTCTATTTTATTTTAGATAAATACCCTAGGCTAGCCATTAAAAAAGTTTTTTTTTCCACAAATATAGTCTCCAAGGAGCAAAATAACTAAAAGTTTTCATTCAAAATGTAAATATAAACTTATACCCTTAGGGTTAACTAATCTAGATTAAGAGTTTAGAGTTAAAAATGGAGTTTTGAGATTAAGATTTAAAAATTCTAAAATTAAAAAATAAATATGAAAAATTTGAAAATATTTTTTTTTAAATAGTTTCAAAAAGCATTTTCGAATTTCATCAAGAAAAATTGGAAAAAGAAATAGTTTTTTCTATAAAAGGATTAAATTTTAAAAACATATGCATCGAAACAATAAAAACTACTTTTTATTTTTATATTTTTAATATTTTTTACCTTTTTAATATTTCTTTAATTTTATAGATTTTTAATTAATTTTTATTTATATATTTATGGTATAAGGGTGTTTTTACCTCTTTAATAAAATATTTTGGTCATTCTCTTCTTTGGTGGCTCTTTTTGTGATAATTTTTTTAAAATACTCTATTTGAGAGAATTATCTTTTATGTTATATGGTTGGATAATGGATTTACTTGAGCATAGAGTATACTAATTAAGTTTTGGTAATTTGGGTATAACATTTGATTATATATCTTATGCGAGCCCAAATTGTATTATTTACACTGAGGAGTGGGAAAATAATAGAGTTATAAATATTTAGAAACGAGAAAGCAACAATTATAAAATGTGCTTATTTATCTATAAATAATAGTAAGAATAATGTTGTTATTTTATTAATATTACTTATCGGTTCGATATTAACGGCTTGATCTCCGCATCTAGTTACCAGATAATCCTAGTTACAAAAATCTGTATTATTTATCCATGATCAACGATTTAACTTCACTAAATTTTTTTCTTTGAAGCGGCTTTAAGGAACTCTCAGAAGCTATATGAGCATCAGGTTTTTATTCGTAGAAGTAAACATTGGGAGCTACATAAAAGGGTATTGGAGAAACAGTAAATATCTATTGCATTGTAACAAAAATACATTTTTTACAGTTTGAGAGTAATCAAATACAGTTTGGTTCGAATCAGGATAATCATAGGGTGTTAAACGAATACTCGATTTTCGATTTATAAGTTTTATTTGTTATGTATACTTATAGACTTTGGTCGATGAAAAATATACAAATGGACTTTCATTATGATTGGATAGTAATCATTTAATTTGAAATGTAACCATTTTAACTCGCAAGTATCAACTTTGTTATTTATTAAGTTCTTTAATAATGCATACATATATCTAAAAATAGAAATGAAATAAAACAACTAGGTTGATTGTAAGCAAAAAATAAATATTGAAAATTATTGTTTGTCAACTTAACAAATATTCTCAAAGAACTAACAAAAATTAGTCAAACCTGCAAAGATTTACCAACTAGTAGTCTTATAATGTATAGTAAGGATTTGAATAAACTGATAAACGTTTAGTCAAAATTCCTAGAGAATTTATTACTTGTATTTATGGTAGAAGGTTGAATAAGCATATTGCATTACTATGGTAAGAAAATGAAAGAAAAGATAATAATTATTGTAGAGAATTCAAAACAGGTGCACTATATATATCTGAGTAACTAAGTCAAGATTTCTTATGAATCTTGTGTATTAAATAAATATAATTAGGATTCAAGTGAGCGTTCAATCAAGCATTTTATAAGCTTTTGAGGTACACATCCAAATTTATAATAAATCTAATCACAAATTATATCATTACATATTCAGAATTTTATATTGTATCACCATCATAAAAATATATTTATTTTGTCATAATATGTTTAGTCTTGAAATTACGTTGATTAACTTACGATAAATAATACCTATTTCTAATTTCATATTCTAAAAGTTCTTTAGATAGTAAAAATTAAAATCATAAAAGCCCGTAATTATATATTATAGAACAGTGATTTACCCTTTCCATAAGGTTACATAATTTAAAATTATATTTTATCTTTTGTGTTGTTTATAGTGGATCTCTCTATTGTTTAAAATAATGAGATTAATTATTTTACTCTCTTGAAATATCAATTTCTGAATACATCAAAAGTTTACAAAAGCAATAATTAATTAGTTTGCTTCATATTATTGGGTTTAATTTAGTTAATGCAATTTTAAATCTCATTGACTTGCCAGTTTACATCAAAAACACTATTTATTGTTTCTTTAAATAAATATTGGGAGTTCAAATTCTTAAATTTGTAATTGTATGTAGTAAAATTGTTGTGTTAGATTTTTGCAACTGAGTGATGTTACTCATAGTATTATTTTGGAATTCACAGGAAATGATGTCAAAAGAGGTCGCTAAAACAAATCGAGATATGCTAATGCTAAAAGAAGATCAGGCTCCTAAAGTTGGAGCAAGTTTGAGCCAATCTAAACGAAGAAATATTTCAATTGTTGGCATTAAACCCATCATACCTGACCTGAATGTGAAACCTTGTTCGGATTCTGATGAGGAAGAAAAAGGAGAAATTACAAAAGCATTTCAGAATTTTGCTGGTTTAAAATCTCATGATGCATGTTATGTTGATCATAAGCTTTTGTACGAGCTTGAGGTCGAGATCATTGCTCGTCTTCCATGCTTCGAATACTGGAAACTGCAGTTTCTTAACAAGAAGTTTTTGGAGTTGTTAAAAAGCTGTGAAATTTTCAGGGTGAGGCAAGAAAGGGGACTTGTGAATCCCTATGTGATTTTGCATTCAGGGGCTGAATCTAACTGGGAAATGTTTGATAAGGATTTTAAAACCTTTCGGAGACTTCCTAAAGTTCCTTCTTCTGACTATTGCTTTTTCTTCAGCGATAAGGAAACAATTAGTGTGGGTACTCAACTAATTGTCATAGGAAAAGAAATAGAGGGAATTGTGGTGTTTCGCTACGAGCTAGAGAATCATTAGTGGTTCAAAGGTCCTTCAATGATCACACCAAGGTCCATGTATGGTTCTGCTAGCCGTGGAAAAACCGCATTTTTTGCATGAGGCATTCAAATGGATGGCATTGGGAATCCTATTGTTGTGCAAACCGTTGAAAAGTATAATGCTGATATAAAAAGTTGGACTATGATTAATGGAATGCATAAAGCAAGGAAGTTCAGCTCAGGATATTTCTTGCGTGGAAAATTTTATGTCCTCGGTGGCCGAGATGAGAATGATAAACACCTCACTTGTGGAGAAAGTTATGATGAGGCCGCAAATTCTTGGGAGTTGATACTTGACATGTTAAAAGACATGATATTCATTATGCCTTCCCAATCTCCGCCCCTTATTGCTGTGGTTGATGAAAATCTATACATGTTGGAGACATCTTTGAATGAGCTCCGCGTATATGATATAAACACAAATAGTTGGAAGAAACTTGGTGTTGTCCCTGTGAGCGCAAATGTTGCCTTTGGTTGGGGGATTGCGTTTAAATCGATGGGAGATAGACTTCTGGTTGTTGGAACTTCTCACTCTTGGCATAGAACAACTAGAGTCTACTCATGCTGTCCTTCTCCAGATGTGGAAGAGCAGCACTGGGAAGAATTAAAATATTGGTGTGCTGGTGCTGAGCTCCCACAGTTTATTCATAATTGTTCTGTGATGTTTGCTTAAAGTTTTTCTGAGGAAATCTTGGAAACTAATTTGTTTTGTATTTGTGCTTACAATAAGTTTATGGCCATTTGGACGTCCGAAAAAATTAGAAATTGTGGTTTCATGTTGTTTGTGTTTTTCTGATTTTTTTTATTTTTTTACGTTTGAGATACAAATATTGTCGTTTTTGTTTATTTAAAGTGCTTAAGTTTGTGCAAAAATGATTTATGTTGTTTAAGTTAAAATATCACCTAGTCATGTTCAGTTAAAATATCTATCTGGTTTTAGTATGTTTTTCCAAAACTTTAAGCTTACAAAAGTTAAGTACAACATTATGTACTTGGTTTGGACAACAAGAGTTTTCATGTTATTTGGTTTTTAACCATTAACTATGGCTGTATCTATTTTTAAAAGAAAATTTTCTATTTTATTTTAGATAAATACCCTAGGCTAGCCATTAAAAAAGTTTTTTTTTCCACAAATATAGTCTCCAAGGAGCAAAATAACTAAAAGGTTCCATTCAAAATGTAAATATAAACTTATACCCTTAGGGTTAACTAATCTAGATTAAGAGTTTAGAGTTAAAATGGAGTTTTGGGATTAAGATTTAAAAATTCTAAAATTAAAAAATAAATATTAAAAATTTGAAAATATTTTTTTTAAATAGTTTCAAAAAGCATTTTCGAATTTCATAAAGAAAAATTGGAAAAAGAAATAGTTTTTTTCTATAAAAGGATTAAATTTTAAAAACATATGCTTCGAAACTATAAAAAACTACTTTTTATTTTTATATTTTTTATATTTTTTACCTTTTTAATATTTCTTTAATTTTATAGATTTTTAATTAATTTTTATTTATATATTTATGGTATAAGGGTGTTATTACCTCTTTAATAAAATATTTTGGTCATTCTCTTCTTTGGTGGCTCTTTTTGTGATAATTTTTTTAAAATACTCTATTTCAGAGAATTGTCTTTTATGTTATATGGTTGGATAATGGATTTACTTGAGCATAGAGTATACTAATTAAGTTTTGGTAATTTGGGTATAACATTTGATTATATATCTTATGCGAGCCCAAATTGTATTACTTACACTGAGGAGTGGGAAAATAATAGAGTTATAAATATTTAGAAATGAGAAAGCAACAATTATAAAATGTGCATATTTATCTATAAATAATAGTAAGAATAATGTTGTTATTTTATTAATATTACTTATCGGTTCGATATTAACGGCTTGATCTCCGCATCTAGTTACCAGATAATCCTAGTTACAAAAAATCTGTATTATTTATCCATGATCAACGATTTAACTTCACTAAATTTTTTTCTTTGAAGCGGCTTTAAGGAACTCTCAGAAGCTATATGAGCATCAGGTTTTTATTCGTAGAAGTAAACATTGTGAGCTACATAAAAGGGTATTGGAGAAACAGTAAATATCTATTGCATTGTAACACAAATACATTTTTTACATTCTGAGAGTAATCAAATACAGTTTGGTTCGAATCAGGATAATCATAGGGTGTTAAACGAATACTCGATTTTCGATTTATAAGTTTTATTTGTTATGTATACTTATAGACTTTGGTCGATGAAAAATATACAAATGGACTTTCATTATGATTGGAAAGTAATCATTTAATTTGAAATGTAACCATTTTATCTCGCAAGTATCAACTTTGTTATTTATTAAGTTCTTTAATAATGCATACATATATCTAAAAATAGCAATGAATTAAAACAACTAGGTTGATTGTAAGCAAAAAATAAATATTCAAAATTATTGTTTGTCAACTTAACAAATATTCTCAAAGAACTAACAAAAATTAGTCAAACCTGCAAAGATTTACCAACTAGTAGTCTTATAATGTGTAGTAAGGATTAGAATAAACTGATAAACGTTTAGTCAAAATTCCTAGAAAATTTATTACTTGTATTTATGGTAGAAGGTTGAATAAGCATACTGCATTACTATGGTAAGAAAATGAAAGAAAAGATAATAATTATGGTAGAGAATTCAAAACAGATGCACTATATATATCTGAGTAACTAGGTCAAGATTTCTTATGAATCTTGTGTATTAACTAAATATAATTAGGATTCAAGTGAGCGTTCAATCAAGCATTTTATAAGCTTTTGAGGTACACATCCAAATTTATAATAAATCTAATCACAAATTATATTATTACATATTCAGAATTTTATATTTTATCACCATCATAAAAATATATTTATTTTGTCATAATATGTTTAGTCTTGAAATTACGTTGATTAACTTACGATAAATAATACCTATTTCTAATTTCATATTCTAAAAGTTCTTTAGATAGTAAAAATTAAAATCATAAAA